>OW052023.1:52500-82500 GCA_932526365.1 Lobophora halterata | reverse complement strand
ATTGTTTCAGGTACGGAAATTGATTATGTAATTGATACCTGCCCTTCCCTCCTGGCTGAGACCCATTCTGGTGAGTTTGTTTGCATGCTTCACTAAGTATATTTCCACACGAATTTGACGTTCCAAATTCAAATCACATTACTACCCTTGGGAGTTTCATACAATGCTTTGCTTTACCTTGATGATAGCATGATATGTAATTAGATACCTATTGTCAAGCATCGTTGGCGTTGCGAATTTTTTCAGTTTCTTTACTCACTTTCTTAGTACCTACTCACTTTTAGCTCTTGAAAAACACATCCTCCTCCAAGTTTTAAGTCTTTACGTTCAGTGGTTTAACGCACTGGGCGTTATTGTCAGTCAGTTAGTCAGGTCCAAGCCTTTTATTACTATTGATGACGCGTCGCTTAAAGATTTGGTATGGAAAAGACCGGACTAGGTACATCATAATTATGTACCTAGAGATATCGAGATATAATATATCTCGTACTTAAAGGAAGCGAGATACAGACAGCAAAAGCTTAAAAAAAACATGGTTTTACATGTTCATTTCTTGTTATAAACTTAATATGCTTGCTATGAGGGTGTCGCCGCGTCGGTAGCCGCCATTACATAGGTAAGCTGAGTTCCGTTTTTTAACAATCTGCTAATTGACAATTCTTCCCGAAAGTTAACTCTCTCACTCGCTAAATATGTAATTACATAATAATGTTTTACAATAATATAGCTTATATACATCAGAATAACACATTGGCTACAATTTATAGAGATACCTGCGCAGACGAAGTCGCGGGCACCAGCTAGTTATATGTTTAAATTTAATTTGGAATAATGAATTTACAATGAATGTTTAATTATATTGCAGTCTGCTTTTCAGTTTTTTCTCATAACTTTGTTGTTTTTAAACCTATTTCAAAAAATATTTTATATATAAAATTTCATGAAAATCGGTTCAGTAAGTTTAAAATCAAACTAACTGGAAAAATATGTCGTATGTAGTTAACGAAATTGAGTTTTCTGCTTCCCTGTGACTTTTCAGTGGTGTTTACGGTCACGGTTTTTGTAAAACATTGATTATTTTGTGATACTTGCTTGTTAAATTTACTTGATGCCACATAAACGTGTGACAATGTATTGAAGATAATCTTCATTGTAATAATTCAAATTCAAGTATAACTTGTCGTTTGCGCAATCTAATGGATTAAACTAACGAAATTATAGTCGGTCGCTTAGTTCCTTAGCAAAATAATAGGTGTCGTGATCAAGCTTTTGATACCGACCGAACAATATCATTTAATGTTTTTAAGATTATTACTTTAAAGTTATTTGGGAATACTAATTTGACAAAACAAATCATTTAAAAAATATTCATGATTATACAGAATGTGTTTTTTAAGTATAAGTTAGCGGTTTCATATTGAGATTTCAGTGATTGAAATATCTTTTGATGTTGACAAGACGAAGAGAATAACATTGGAACTTTTAGCGTTATATTTCTTAATTAATGTTTTAAAATCATTTTACTTCAAGTAATCAACATTATCTGCAGTGTATAAAAGTATTAAGCAACTTAATTGTGATTGGTCGTAGAATTTGCAAACATGAACAGTTTTGAAATTGTTTATAAGACATTGAAAATACCCTCGTGGATTCATTATTGGTGTGATCGTGAAACAGTCAAAAGTTAAGTACAGTTTCTTATTTAAAAGTTATTTACCGTTCTGTGTACGTGTATAATTGTGTGGATTTATCATTGCCATGTATCTGGTAATATCTTAAACGGACTTTGATATACCTACCTACCTTTATTCCTTATGTGCACTAAGGTAAGTGGCTATGTATTACTAGGCTTGGTGTCTAGCTACACTTTGCTACCATACTCAGGCTCAGGTGGTACATAACTATCTTCGATACTTATGTACTTACTACATTGCTTTGTGCCTAGAAGAACGTTGCAACTTTCTCAAACATTATTATAACTTCCATTGTTACTTGTGTACTATGTACTTCAGTGTTAAAGTGTCCAGCGGTACATTGCAAAAGTACAACAGATATTATTAGTGGTGCCAACAATAGTGTCCAATTATATAGAAGTCCATATGATGGTACCACTACAATATACATAGTGATAGTCTACGCTGTAATCCATGATTTCCTCATATAAAATAATATAATATAAAATATAATAATACTTCCATAATGATGTCTTTTCGATCTACAAATCATAACTTCCTTATTTTATAGGCTCTAATTAGGTTGCAGCTTATAGTTTGAATCGAATTAGATAGATTATTATAATTTAGGCTTTATAATAGTTGGTGCTCTATACTATATATCACACGTGCGTGCATACCGAACTTCATCCAAGATGGTTCACTAGTTTCGGTGTAATCGAAGCCACAAACATCCATACATCCTAACACACTTGCCCATTTGTTTTGCCTATACACTCGTAAATACTTATCAGTTGTTTTTAAATAATTCCAGGTGTTGTTGGTGAGGCAGGCTGCAGTTTGGCGCTGAGCAGGGTGATTGCGGCGGTTACAAGAGGCTTCAATAACTAAGGTTAGTAGTGCTTTACACCTGAAAATTAAATATTTTGCACGCCTGGTCTCCGACAAATGCCATAAATAACAAAAATCTAACCGAAATTTGATATTGTCGACATTAAACCGCCTCAAGGGTACTGAATTTAAATTAAAAATTAATAAATAAATAAAATAAATATTTTGCACGCCCGTTTTCCGAACGATGATGCCACAAACAACATAAAAAAATATGTTAATTTAAAGTACAACTGAAATTTTGCAATCACTGAATGGTGATCAGTAAATTGGCCTATCAGCTTGCCAACGTCCATACCACGTTGAAAACACCGGTTCTCGTCCGATCACCGAAGTTAAGCAACGTCGGGCGCGGTCAGTACTTGGATGGGTGACCGCCTGGGAACACCGCGTGATGTTGGCTTTTTGCACCAATTTTGTTTAAATTTTTTTTTATCCCTTATATAGACACAGTTTAGGGGTTCGGTTCGGTTCGGTTCGGTTCGACCAGAGACTAGTAAACATAATAGTTGCATATATCTGAGCTTCTCAGAACATACGTACCTACCTAGTACTACCTAGTTGGATAAATTGACCAACTTATTTTGGCGTTTTCAATATAATTAGGTGTGATTCTAAACTTAAATGCTAAGCCTTCCATATAACAATATTTTTTTTCATTGTAGTAAGTAAACGAAATTGCGTATTTTGCTTTCCTGTGACTTTTCAGTGGTACAATGAATGTTTAATTATATTGCAGTCTGCTTTTCAGTTTTTTCTCATAACTTTGTTGTTTTTAAACCTATTTCAAAAAATATTTTATACATAAAATTTCATGAAAATCGGTTCAGTAAGTTTAAAATCAAACTAACTGCAAAAATATGTCGTATGTAGTTAACGAAATTGAGTTTTCTGCTTCCCTGTGACTTTTCAGTGGTGTTTACGGTCACGGTTTTTGTAAAACATTGATTATATAGTGATACTTGCTTGTTAAATTTACTTGATGCCACATGAACGTGCATTCACCGAACTTCATCCAAGATGGTTCACCAGTTTCGGTGTAATCGAAGCCACAAACATCCATACATCCTAACACACTTGCCCATTTGTTTTGCCTATACACTCGTAAATACTTATCAGTTGTTTTTAAATAATTCCAGGTGTTGTTGGTGAGGCAGGCTGCAGTTTGGCGCTGAGCAGCGTGATTGCGGCGGTTACAAGAGGCTTGAATAACTAAGGTTAGTCAGCTTTACACATGAAAATTAAATATTTTGCACGCCTGGTCTCCGACAAATGCCATAAATAACAAAAATCTAACCGAAATTTGATATTCTCGACATTAAACCGCCTCAAGGGTACTGAATTTAAATTAAAAATTAATAAATAAATAAAATAAATATTTTGCACGCCTGTTTTCCGAACGATGATGCCACAAACAACATAAAAAAACACCACTATTTACACATTTTTCACATTTTTCACATTTTGTTGCGTGGAACGCATATTCGTATGGAGCTTAATCAGTCTATACTTTTTTTTTTACTAGTCTCTGGTTCGACTCGGGTTAGGTTTAGGTACTATGAACTATGAATATTTTATTTCTCCTTGGAATATCATATAGAAATCACAAATCGAAGGTTAAATCGAAATAAGCGCCACCTACCGTCGGGTCGGTTGCAGGTATTGTGTGTCGCTTAAAATATAATACCTAAATTAATAACAACGCTCCTGACAACATGAGGTGAATAACATTAGAAAAAAAAAAAGCAATTCGATACGGGTGCGTTCGGGCGCATGAAAATCGGTGCAGTAAGTTTAAAATCAAACTAACTGGAAAAATATGTCGTCGTAGTTAACGAAATTGAGTTTTCTGCTTCCCTGTGACTTTTCAGTGGTGTTTACGGTCACGGTTTTTGTAAAACATTGATTATTTTTTTGATACTTGCTTGTTAAATTTACTTGATGCCACATAAACGTGCATTCACCGAACTTCATCCAAGATGGTTCACTAGTTTCGGTGTAATCGAAGCCACAAACATCCATACATCCTAACACACTTGCCCATTTGTTTTGCCTATACACTCTTAAATACTTATCAGTTGTTTTTGAATAATTCCAGGTGTTGTTGGTGAGGCAGGCTGCAGTTTGGCGCTGAGCAGCGTGATTGCGGCGGTTACAAGAGGCTTGAATAACTAAGGTTAGTCAGCTTTACACCTGAAAATTAAATATTTTGCACGCCCGGTGTCCGACAAATGCCATAAATAACAAAAATGTAACGCCTCAAGGGCGTTCGGGCGCATGATTTTTTTTTTCTTTTTATTTGACTAATTACGCGCGGACATTGTCTGTGCGAGCGCGGGCGGCGTTACGTCACGGGCGCGCGGGTGCAGTTGGACAGTGGGACAATTCTAATTATAGAATGTGCATATTTTGGTTGATTTTTCGTGCGTTTTTTGCGTACATCAATGGTTCGCCGACGTCGATAAATAGTAGGGGTGCCCCCTACCCTCGTAGTGGTGTCATGAAAAATTTTTTTTTCCTCTTTCTTTTTTTCATGTTTTTTACGGTTCAGGTTTATCCTCTAGGGGTTAAAGGGGACACTTTTCCCCCCACTATGCACTGTGTGCCCATTGATTTTTGCCAAAGGAAACGTGATAAAATCACTAAAGTTTAAATATAAACCGTGCACAGTGTGACGGTTTTATAACGAGTAACTCTGCGCGTGCGCACAGTACTGTGCGGACGACGCGCGGCAGAGTTGATAAATGAAAGTGAAAATATAAAGTTGAAAAATATATTCAACTTGACGAATTTAATACAATCGGACGGTCGCGAGGGGTTATTCGTTAAAGCGTTCACTCGCTTTGCACTACTCTGCTAAGTTCGGTTGTGATGTTGTGTATTGTGGTAGAATGACAGCAATGTTTGGAAGTAACATTCCCATCGCTGACTAATATTGTCTGCTGTATTGAACTGTTGTTTGGTTGCCAGTGCCTCTTGTGTAATACACGCACGTGTTATGTCACAAAGCACTGTCAGTTGAACCGACACCTTTCGGTGGTCGACTCTCCGACTATATCCGACTTCTCATCGATCAGGTGTGTGCGTGTTGCCGTTTACGGTGGCCGCAACCGGGTCATGGATACTCACGGACCTCTCTCACTCCGGGCGCAGCGCTATTTTATACGTCTTGAACCTGGTTTTTTAAATGTGAGATTGATACTTGTGGACGAATTCAATATGAGACCGTTGACGGTCGAATAATTTTATGACTACTCTTTGTGTTATTATAAACACACAACTGCACAAGACAACCCTCGGAAAGCGATCGTCAAGATGCGCACGAGGGCTCGGTTGGTTCCTCCTCCTCCTCGCTCTTTAGTTAACATACATACATAGAGAGTGGAGAATGGAAAGAAAAGAGTTAGCTCCCTGGTTGATCCTGCCAGTAGTTATATGCTTGTCTCAAAGATTAAGCCATGCATGTCTCAGTGCAAGCCGTATTAAGGCGATACCGCGAATGGCTCAATATATCAGTTTTGGTTCCTTAGATCTTACTCAGTTACTTGGATAACTGTGGTAATTCTAGAGCTAATACATGCAATCAGAACTCTGACCAGTGATGGGATGAGTGCTTTTATTAGATCAAAACCAATCGACGGAGGGCCTCGCGTCCAAAGTCGTTAATTTTGATGAATCTGGATAACTTTTGCCGATCGCATGGTCCAGTACCGGCGACGCATCTTTCAAATGTCTGCCTTATCAACTTTCGATGGTAGTTTCTGCGACTACCATGGTTGTCACGGGTAACGGGGAATCAGGGTTCGATTCCGGAGAGGGAGCCTGAGAAACGGCTACCACATCCAAGGAAGGCAGCAGGCGCGCAAATTACCCACTCCCGGCACGGGGAGGTAGTGACGAAAAATAACGATACGGGACTCTTACGAGGCCTCGTAATCGGAATGAGTACACTTTAAATATTTTAACGAGGAACAATTGGAGGGCAAGTCTGGTGCCAGCAGCCGCGGTAATTCCAGCTCCAATAGCGTATACTAAAATTGTTGCGGTTAAAAAGCTCGTAGTTGCATTTGTGCGCCGCGCTGTCGGTGCACCGCATCCGCGGTGATACTGACACGTTTGCGGAGCATATCGTCGGTGAGCCGTCGGTAACACGGCGGTTCAATATCAAAATCCTATCGCGGTGCTCTTTATTGAGTGTCGAGGTGGGCCGACAATTTTACTTTGAACAAATTAGAGTGCTCAAAGCGGGCTCAAAATGCTGCTTGAATATTTCGTGCATGGAATAATAGAATATGATCTCGGTTCTATTTTGTTGGTTTTCAGAACTCCGAGGTAATGATTAATAGGGATAACTGGGGGCATTCGTATTGCGACGTTAGAGGTGAAATTCTTGGATCGTCGCAAGACGAACATCAGCGAAAGCATTTGCCAAAGGTGTTTTCATCAATCAAGAACGAAAGTTAGAGGTTCGAAGGCGATTAGATACCGCCCTAGTTCTAACCGTAAATATGTCATCTAGCGATCCGCCGACGTTACTACAATGGCTCGGCGGGCAGCTTCCGGGAAACCAAAGATTTTGGACTCCGGGGGGAGTATGGTTGCAAAGCTGAAACTTAAAGGAATTGACGGAAGGGCACCACCAGGAGTGGAGCCTGCGGCTTAATTTGACTCAACACGGGAAATCTCACCAGGCCCGGACACCGGAAGGATTGACAGATTAACAGCTCTTTCTTGATTCGGTGGGTGGTGGTGCATGGCCGTTCTTAGTTGGTGGAGCGATTTGTCTGGTTAATTCCGGTAACGAACGAGACTCTAGCCTGCTAAATAGGCGTCGTCATTTCGGTGTGCATGGCTTCGGTCAAGCAACTCACTGGCGACGTATTAAAATTCTTCTTAGAGGGACCGGCGGTTTCGAGCCGCACGAGATTGAGCAATAACAGGTCTGTGATGCCCTTAGATGTCCTGGGCCGCACGCGCGCTACACTGAAGGAATCAACATGTTCTCCCTGGCCTAAAGGCCCGGGCAACCCGTTGAAACTCCTTCGTGCTGGGGATTGGGGTTTGCAATTATCCCCCATAAACGAGGAATTCCTAGTAAGCGCGAGTCATAAGCTCGCGTTGATTACGTCCCTGCCCTTTGTACACACCGCCCGTCGCTACTACCGATTGAATGATTTAGTGAGGTCTTCGGACCGACACGCGGTGGCTTCACGGCCGTTGGCGTCGTTGGGAAGTTGACCAAACTTGATCATTTAGAGGAAGTAAAAGTCGTAACAAGGTTTCCGTAGGGGAACCTGCGGAAGGATCATTAACGTGTTGTGTACTACCCGTGTGTGGTGTATAGTACTCATGCAAAATCCATCCAAAGACATACATAGTCTTACATTACAATAATCGAGTGAAGAATCGAAAGATGGCTCACTTGCGTCACGCTCCTTGCACATATAGGCTAGGACGGGTGTGAAATCCGACACCCCGAGCCTTTGCATGTGTAGCGTGCTCGTCAACTAAACAAAGCTCACGGTTTAGAGTGAAAGAGGTGACGTCGTCGTCTGACGACGACTTCTTCTGACGTTCTAAGATATAATTTTTTTTTTATATTTTTTATTTTAAAAATGTACACTAAAACTATTACCCTGGACGGTGGATCACTTGGCTCGCGGGTCGATGAAGAACGCAGTTAACTGCGCGTCATAGTGTGAACTGCAGGACACATTTGAACATCGACATTTCGAACGCACATTGCGGTCCGTGGATACTATTCCAGGACCACTCCTGTCTGAGGGCCGGCTGCATAAAAACAAAACCACATTGCGCGCGCGTGCTTGCGTGCGCGTCGCAATTGACGGTTCTCGGTCGGATCTTGCCGATCGGGTCCGTTTAAAAATTTGTTTAACCATTATACGTTGAGAATTCATCCGATTTTCACAACACACGATGTGACTAGACTAGACTCGTGTAAACGAGTCTTCGTGTTGTGCGTTGTTGTCGAAAGTTGAAAGATGTCGTCTCGATGTGTGCGCAGTAGGCGGACTCGACGTCCGATGGGCGTGTCGGCGACGCTGTGTTACAACAGTGTCGTCTTCGCGTCGTAACGGATATCGTGTCTGCCTCCCATTTTATACGTTGGCCTCAGATCAGGGAGGATTACCCGCCGAATTTAAGCATATTAGTAAGCGGAGGAAAAGAAACTAACTAGGATTTCCTTAGTAGCGGCGAGCGAACAGGAAATAGCCCAGCACTGAATCCCGTCGTTGTAACGGCGGCGGGAGATGTGGTGTTCGGGAGGTTCCGCTTTCTTGTCGTCGTCCACTCCTGTCCAAGTTCGTCTTGAACGGGGCCCATTTCCCATAGAGGGTGCCAGGCCCGTAGCGACGGAGGACGGCGGCGAGAGGAACTCTCCTCAGAGTCGGGTTGCTTGAGAGTGCAGCCCTAAGTGGGTGGTAAACTCCATCTAAGGCTAAATATTACCGCGAGACCGATAGCGAACAATTACCGTGAGGGAAAGTTGAAAAGAACTTTGAAGAGAGAGTTCAACAGTACGTGAAACCGCTCAGGGGTAAACCTGCGAAACTCGAATGAACGAACGGGGAGATTCATCGTTATTCCTCGGCGTGGTGGTGCACGTTCGATGCCGTCGGCTTCGGCCTGGCGGTACGTCGTGTGCCATTTCTACGTCCGGGGACGGCGTGCACTTCTCCCTTAGTAATACATCGCGACCCGTTCGATGTCGGTCTAAGCGCCGTTCGGGAGTCACCATTGCCCTCTCGGGGCGCAGTGGTGACCGTGACGGTTGCCGACCGGCTGTCGGACGGTAATTTTACGGATCGCGTACGCGTTTATGCGCGTCCGGCCCGACGCAAGGTATCGTCGTTTACTCCCGTCCTGCCCGAGTGCGGGCGGGGGTGCGGCGCGCCTGTCGTCGCAGCCGTGCTGTCTCGGACTGTACGCGTACCGTGTCTGCGATGATTCAGTTTCGGGCACTCGCAGGACCCGTCTTGAAACACGGACCAAGGAGTCTAGCATGTGTGCGAGTCATTGAGTAAAATGTCTAAACTGAAAGGCGTAACGAAAGTGAAGGTGGACGCTTGCCGTCCGCTCAGGGAGGATGGTGCGTCGATCTCGGTCGACCTCTCGCACTCCCGAGGCGTCTCGTTTCCAATTCGAGATTGCAGGCGCGCTCTGAGCACAGATGCTGGGACCCGAAAGATGGTGAACTATGCCTGGTCAGGTCGAAGTCAGGGGAAACCCTGATGGAGGACCGTAGCGATTCTGACGTGCAAATCGATCGTCGGAACTGGGTATAGGGGCGAAAGACTAATCGAACCATCTAGTAGCTGGTTCCGTCCGAAGTTTCCCTCAGGATAGCTGGCGTCGATTTGAACAGTCTCATCCGGTAAAGCGAATGATTAGAGGCATTGGGGTCGAAACGACCTCAACCTATTCTCAAACTTTAAATGGGTGAGAACTCCGGCTTACTCGAATGATGAAGCCGGAGATCTGATGACGGTGCCAAGTGGGCCAATTTTGGTAAGCAGAACTGGCGCTGTGGGATGAACCAAACGTAGTGTTAAGGCGCCCAAAGAACGCTCATGGGACACCATGAAAGGCGTTGGTCGCTCATGACAGCAGGACGGTGGCCATGGAAGTCGGAATCCGCTAAGGAGTGTGCAACGACTCACCTGCCGAAGCAACCAGCCCTGAAAATGGATGGCGCTGAAGCGTTCTGCCTATACACTACCGTTACCGGCATGTGCGATGTTAATATTATATATTAATATCATTAAGCCGTAACGAGTAGGACGTGCGCGGCGGTGAGCGCAGAAGGGTCTGGGCGTGAGCCCGCCTGGAGCCGCCGTCGGTGCAGATCTTGGTGGTAGTAGCAAATACTCCAGCGAGGCCCTGGAGGACTGACGTGGAGAAGGGTTTCGCGTGAACAGTAGTTGCTCGCGAGTCAGTCGATCCTAAGCTCAAGGAGAAATCTTATGTCGATGTGGCGTGTTTTTAACAATTTACAATTGTGATAAATAACGCCCTTTGAGCGAAAGGGAATCCGGTTCCTATTCCGGAACCCGGCAGCGGAACCGTTTCAATAATCGTTCACTCGTTTCAACGCGAGAGTTCGACGGGGTAACCCAAAGTGGCCTGAAGACGCCGCCGAGAGGTTCGGGAAGAGTTTTCTTTTCTGCCTGAGCGTTCGAGTTCCATGGAATCCTATAGAAGGGAGATATGGTTCGGAACGCGAAGAGCACCGCATTTGCGGCGGTGTCCGGATACTCTCTGCGGACCTTGAAAATTCAGGTGAGGGATGTACGTGGAGATGTCGCGCCGGTTCGTACCCATATCCGCAGCAGGTCTCCAAGGTGAAGAGCCTCTAGTCGATAGAATAATGTAGGTAAGGGAAGTCGGCAAATTGGATCCGTAACTTCGGAATAAGGATTGGCTCTGAGGACCGGGGTGTGTCGGGTTTGGGAGGGAAGCGGATGCGGCCGGTGCCGGGCCTGGTCGATGCCTCCTCTCGGGGGGGCTGAATCCGGACTCGTGTTCCGGCCTTCCGCGGATCTCCCTAGCCATGGGGCCGTGTCGGCTTCGGTCGGTGCGTGTCTTTACGACCGCCGTTCAACGGTCAACTCAGAACTGGCACGGACAAGGGGAATCCGACTGTCTAATTAAAACAAAGCATTGCGATGGCCCTCGCGGGTGTTGACGCAATGTGATTTCTGCCCAGTGCTCTGAATGTCAACGTGAAGAAATTCAAGCAAGCGCGGGTAAACGGCGGGAGTAACTATGACTCTCTTAAGGTAGCCAAATGCCTCGTCATCTAATTAGTGACGCGCATGAATGGATTAACGAGATTCCCACTGTCCCTATCGTGGGGGTAGCTTCGGGACCGGGCTCCAAGCTTAACAAGGCCGACGTGGGGCAAATATTTTCAAAGACCCAGGATATCCTGGGCGTGGTCGGCGCTCTAGAGGTACGACTAGGCAGCGCGGAACGCAGAGCGGATGTAGCAGAGATTAAGCTGGCGGCAGCCGAGAACGCGGCACAGTCGCGCCCTGAGCCGTCCGCGGCACAAGGAGGCGCGCCGAGCTTTGCCAACGCCCTGAAGCTCGGCAAGGGCACGGTGCCCAAACCAATTAAGCCCAACGCGGGCCCGGTTCTGGCTTTTTATCCTGCCGAAGAGGCGGCTGGCAACACCTCCGACACCACGAAAGCGGAGCTGGTGAGAGCAGTGGACCCTCGCGCCATCTCGATCCAGGTCGAGAGGGTGCGACGGGTGGGGAACGCCGGCGTTGTGGTGCAGACCAGCTCGGCAGAATCTGCGGAGCGGCTCAGGAGGGCAGCCCCGCCTACGCTCCGCGTAGTGGAGCCCAGGCGGCGCCAACCGCTAGTGGCGCTACATAATGTAGACGGGGACCCCGCCTTCCTTGAACTGCAAGAGGCTCTACACGAGCAGAATTTTAAGGAGGACCCGGAGTGGCCCCTGGACAAATTGAAGGCTCAGATGAAGGGGATTTTCAAGCGGTCGCGACGGGGCAGCCCTTACAAAGAGACGACCGTAGTGTACGAGTGCTCCCCGCTCATGCGGGACGCGCTCGTGGCCAAGGGGTCCGTATTTGTTGGCTGGCAGCAGGTCGAAGTCTGCGACTTCGTTCGCGTGACCTGCTGCAACAAGTGCCAGCAATACGGCCACCCGGAAAAGTTCTGCCGGGCTAGCGCAGTAACCTGCGGAAGCTGCGGGGAGACGGGCCACAGGTCGGACACCTGTAAGGCCTCGACGCTGTCGTGCGCGACGTGTAAGCGCTTTAAGCGCGAGAGCACGCACAAAACAGCGTCGAAGGAGTGTCCGGCCAGGAGGCACGCCGAGGACCAACTAATATCGCAGATCCAATATGGATAAGCGGACCCAACTCCGAGTGGGACAATTAAACTTGGGTGGTGCGGCACAAGCCACGAGGGAACTCCCCGCAATCTCGGCGGAGCTCGGCCTGGATATTGTTCTAGTTCAAGAACAATATGCCACGGCCGACTTCGTCCAGTGCGGAGAGAGCTCCAGAGCGGGCATTTACCTGCGAAACCGCTCCACACCGTGCGCTGTGCTGCACCACCTATCGACAACACACCTGACGGTAGCCCACTTAAGCGACCTCGACGTCTATGTCATCAGCACGTACTTTCAGTACAGTGATGACATAGACGTCCACATCAGGCCACTTGAGAGGGCTCTCGACAGCCTCCGAGGCAAGGCGGTACTGGTGGGGGGTGATGTTAACACACACTCCCCAATGTGGCACTCAGAACCCCGGCACTACGTCGGGAGAGGCCACACCGTTACCGACCGCCGAGCCAAAATGGAGGAGCTTATAAATAGCAGAGGCCTGATCGTGCAAAATACTGCCGGCCAGCCAGCAACCTTCAGCGGACCAAACGGGGAGTCGAATATCGACGTCACCCTAAGCTCTCGTGGCGTCAAAGTCCGGGAGTGGAGGGTGCACGATATCTCGTCGAGCGACCACCGTTTGGTCACCTACTCCGTCGGAGACGCGAGCCCCTCAGGCAACTTGACCACGACACACACACCTACCTCGACGCGTTACCGCACCCGAGGGGTCAATTGGGCCGCCTTCGAGGGCTGCATCAGTAGGCGCGTTGCCAGGGCACTCGATCTCGGCGCGCCCGCAGACATCCTCTGTGACCAGTTCACGGAAGTCATCGAGCGCGCCGCGATCGAACACCTTGGCAAAACAAAAGACGTGGGGAAAGACCGCGGTTTTGAATGGTGGACGCCAGCGCTCACGCAATTACGAAGGCGCCAAACGCGTGATCGGCGCGATTACCAAGCCGCGAGAGTAAGGGGGGGAGCGATGGAAGAGTTGGCCAAGGAAAAATTCCACCACTCTCGGGCCACCTATCGGGCGGCCATGAGATCTGCCGAGGTGGAATTTTTCAGGAACCTGGCCAACTCAGGAAACGGGGATCCGTGGGGGCTTGCCTACCGTGAGGCGTGCGGTCGAGTTCGACCAGCGCCCAACGTCGTCAACGGCGTCAAATACCTTGAGGCATGCACGACCACGGTAGAGGAGTCCATGCGGACCCTCGTTTCGGCGTTATGTCCGGACGACGACCCCGCGAGGGACGACACCCACCACCGCCAGATCCGCATTGCTGCGGCGCTCGTGCCGTCGGGGCACGACTCGGCGCCCATTGACCCCGCGTCGCTGCGCCGAATCGTGCTCTCACTTCCCAACACGGCACCGGGCATGGACGGCATATCTAGCAAAATTGTAAAACACGTGTGGCGAGCTGCGGCCGCCGAATTCACATCAGTAATTAACGCCTGCCTGGCTCAGGGCTCCTTCCCGAAAACCTGGAAGGAGGGACGCCTTCTGATCCTCCCAAAAAACAACGGGAAACCACCGAACGATCCGAAGGCGTACAGACCCATAACTCTGCTGCCAGTGCTCGGAAAGGTCTTGGAGCGAGCATTGCTGTGGAGCTTGCCAGAGCTCACTAGGAGCCTATCAGAGCACCAACACGGTTTCGTGCAGGGCCGCTCAACTACGACCGCCCTGGCCTCCATAGTGTCCTTCGCAGAGGCCTGTCAGGAGCGCTACTGTTACGCCATATTTCTCGACATATCGGGTGCATTTGATAACGCGTGGTGGCCCATGATCATGGTGAAGGCGAAGCGCGGAGGTTGCCCGCCAAACATCTACCGGATGCTGGCGAGCTACTTCTGTGATCGCCGCATCGCCATGCTCACGGGTCACGATAGCCTTTGGAAAAATAGCACGATGGGGTGCCCTCAGGGTTCTGTGCTGGGCCCAACGCTGTGGAACGTCCTTATGGACGACCTCCTGCGGCTGCCGACGCCCGAGGGAAGTAGGGTGCTCGCCTACGCCGACGATGTGTCCATCCTGATCCAAGGGTCGAGCCGCTCCTCGCTAGAGCAAAGGGCTCAGATCCTGCTGGACTTGGTAGCGGGGTGGGGGGCCCGTAACAGGTTAAACTTCGCTCCCGCCAAGTCCCAGGCGATGCCCCTCAAGGGCAAACTGCAGAGGGAGCCTTGCTTTAGGATCGGGGCGGACAGGATCAGGTGCGTCCCTTTTGTCAAAGTTCTGGGCGTCACATTAGATCCAAGTCGGTCGTACGCCCCCCACGCGGCTGACATCGGAGACCGAGCCGCGAGGTCATTTGGTAAGATGGCAAGGGTCAGCGCCAACTCATGGGGGGTACGCCATCGGGCTCTCAAGCTAATATATCGCGGCACGTTCGAGCCAACCGTTAATTACGCGGCAGAAATATGGTACCACAGGGCACACCTACACGTCGTGCGGAGCGCACTTTTGAGGGCTCAGCGGTCGTCTTTAATTTTGCTGACAAAAGCATACCGCTCCACAAGCACCGCGGCGCTTCCGGTCCTCGCCGGGGTACTTCCAGCAGACTTAGGACTCACCAGAGCAGGTCGCAGGGCGATAGAAATTCGCGAGAAAGCTAGGGCGGAATGGGGCGTCGTTCGCCGCGGTATCGACGCGTCGGTCTTAGACGCTTGGCAGGAGAGGTGGGAGAAGGAGGAGAAGGGTCGCGATCTGTATCGGTTCTTCCCAGACGTGGGAGAGCGCATGAAGGCGCACTGGGTGGAACCGGAACATTTCGTCTCTCAACTACTAACCGGCCACGGCTGTTTCCGTGGCCGACTGTTTCAGATGCGGCTTAACGAACGTGCGGAGTGCAGTTGCGGGGAGGTCGAGGACAGGGATCACGTTCTGTGGTCCTGTCCTCTGTACGAGGACCTCAGGGCGGACATGCTGCGCGGCATCACCCGCGCCGGAGCGCAAGAGGGGCCGGTGTACTACACCGACCTCGTCAGCGAGGCCAATTTCGGGCGGCTTTGCAAGTTCGCCCGGAGCTGGCACAGGCGACGCAGACTGGAGGACGTAGACTAGCGGACGACACTTTGTGTCATCGACTCACGACTGATAGAGTTGACAGAGACCTACAGACAGACAGACCTGGGGGACCGCCCAGCGACGAAGACTGTTTACGTGACCGTCGATCCCAAGAGGGGGAGGCACAGACATTGACTCGGGGACACTCACATGAACTTGTAGGGGTGGACTTGCTTCATTAGAAGCCCCACCCCGTGGCTTTGTCCCGAATCACCGAAAGGTGGGTAGGGTTCATGGGTGGCGGAGGGAGAGTGTCCCTATCTAGTGCGGGACGCGCTCGTGGCCAAGGGGTCCGTATTTGTTGGCTGGCAGCAGGTCGAAGTCTGCGACTTCGTTCGCGTGACCTGCTGCAACAAGTGCCAGCAATACGGCCACCCGGAAAAGTTCTGCCGGGCTAGCGCAGTAACCTGCGGAAGCTGCGGGGAGACGGGCCACAGGTCGGACACCTGTAAGGCCTCGACGCTGTCGTGCGCGACGTGTAAGCGCTTTAAGCGCGAGAGCACGCACAAAACAGCGTCGAAGGAGTGTCCGGCCAGGAGGCACGCCGAGGACCAACTGATATCGCAGATCCAATATGGATAAGCGGACCCAACTCCGAGTGGGACAATTAAACTTGGGTGGTGCGGCACAAGCCACGAGGGAACTCCCCGCAATCTCGGCGGAGCTCGGCCTGGATATTGTTCTAGTTCAAGAACAATATGCCACGGCCGACTTCGTCCAGTGCGGAGAGAGCTCCAGAGCGGGCATTTACCTGCGAAACCGCTCCACACCGTGCGCTGTGCTGCACCACCTATCGACATCACACCTGACGGTAGCCCACTTAAGTGACCTCGACGTCTATGTCATCAGCACGTACTTTCAGTACAGTGATGACATAGACGTCCACATCAGGCCACTTGAGAGGGCTCTCGACAGCCTCCGAGGCAAGGCGGTACTGGTGGGGGGTGATGTTAACACACACTCCCCAATGTGGCACTCAGAACCCCGGCACTACGTCGGGAGAGGCCACACCGTTACCGACCGCCGAGCCAAAATGGAGGAGCTTATAAATAGCAGAGGCCTGATCGTGCAAAATACTGCCGGCCAGCCAGCAACCTTCAGCGGACCAAACGGGGAGTCGAATATCGACGTCACCCTAAGCTCTCGTGGCGTCAAAGTCCGGGAGTGGAGGGTGCACGATATCTCGTCGAGCGACCACCGTTTGGTCACCTACTCCGTCGGAGACGCGAGCCCCTCAGGCAACTTGACCACGACACACACACCTACCTCGACGCGTTACCGCACCCGAGGGGTCAATTGGGCCGCCTTCGAGGGCTGCATCAGTAGGCGCGTTGCCAGGGCACTCGATCTCGGCGCGCCCGCAGACATCCTCTGTGACCAGTTCACGGAAGTCATCGAGCGCGCCGCGATCGAACACCTTGGCAAAACAAAAGACGTGGGGAAAGACCGCGGTTTTGAATGGTGGACGCCAGCGCTCACGCAATTACGAAGGCGCCAAACGCGTGATCGGCGCGATTACCAAGCCGCGAGAGTAAGGGGGGGAGCGATGGAAGAGTTGGCCAAGGAAAAATTCCACCACTCTCGGGCCACCTATCGGGCGGCCATGAGATCTGCCGAGGTGGAATTTTTCAGGAACCTGGCCAACTCAGGAAACGGGGATCCGTGGGGGCTTGCCTACCGTGAGGCGTGCGGTCGAGCTCGACCAGCGCCCAACGTCGTCAACGGCGTCAAATACCTTGAGGCATGCACGACCACGGTAGAGGAGTCCATGCGGACCCTCGTTTCGGCGTTATGTCCGGACGACGACCCCGCGAGGGATGACACCCACCACCGCCAGATCCGCATTGCTGCGGCGCTTGTGCCGTCGGGGCACGACTCGGCGCCCATTGACCCCGCGTCGCTGCGCCGAATCGTGCTCTCACTTCCCAACACGGCACCGGGCATGGACGGCATATCTAGCAAAATTGTAAAACACGTGTGGCGAGCTGCGGCCGCCGAATTCACATCAGTAATTAACGCCTGCCTGGCTCAGGGCTCCTTCCCGAAAACCTGGAAGGAGGGACGCCTTCTGATCCTCCCAAAAAACAACGGGAAACCACCGAACGATCCGAAGGCGTACAGACCCATAACTCTGCTGCCAGTGCTCGGAAAGGTCTTGGAGCGAGCATTGCTGTGGAGCTTGCCAGAGCTCACTAGGAGCCTATCAGAGCACCAACACGGTTTCGTGCAGGGCCGCTCAACTACGACCGCCCTGGCCTCCATAGTGTCCTTCGCAGAGGCCTGTCAGGAGCGCTACTGTTACGCCATATTTCTCGACATATCGGGTGCATTTGATAACGCGTGGTGGCCCATGATCATGGTGAAGGCGAAGCGCGGAGGTTGCCCGCCAAACATCTACCGGATGCTGGCGAGCTACTTCTGTGATCGCCGCATCGCCATGCTCACGGGTCACGATAGCCTTTGGAAAAATAGCACGATGGGGTGCCCTCAGGGTTCTGTGCTGGGCCCAACGCTGTGGAACGTCCTTATGGACGACCTCCTGCGACTGCCGACGCCCGAGGGAAGTAGGGTGCTCGCCTACGCCGACGATGTGTCCATCCTGATCCAAGGGTCGAGCCGCTCCTCGCTAGAGCAAAGGGCTCAGATCCTGCTGGACTTGGTAGCGGGGTGGGGGGCCCGTAACAGGTTAAACATCGCTCCCGCCAAGTCCCAGGCGATGCCCCTCAAGGGCAAACTGCAGAGGGAGCCTTGCTTTAGGATCGGGGCGGACAGGATCAGGTGCGTCCCTTTTGTCAAAGTTCTGGGCGTCACATTAGATCCAAGTCGGTCGTACGCCCCCCACGCGGCTGACATCGGAGACCGAGCCGCGAGGTCATTTGGTAAGATGGCAAGGGTCAGCGCCAACTCATGGGGGGTACGCCATCGGGCTCTCAAGCTAATATATCGCGGCACGTTCGAGCCAACCGTTAATTACGCGGCAGAAATATGGTACCACAGGGCACACCTACACGTCGTGCGGAGCGCACTTTTGAGGGCTCAGCGGTCGTCTTTAATTTTGCTGACAAAAGCATACCGCTCCACAAGCACCGCGGCGCTTCCGGTCCTCGCCGGGGTACTTCCAGCAGACTTAGGACTCACCAGAGCAGGTCGCAGGGCGATAGAAATTCGCGAGAAAGCTAGGGCGGAATGGGGCGTCATTCGCCGCGGTATCGACGCGTCGGTCTTAGACGCTTGGCAGGAGAGGTGGGAGAAGGAGGAGAAGGGTCGCGATCTGTATCGGTTCTTCCCAGACGTGGGAGAGCGCATGAAGGCGCACTGGGTGGAACCGGAACATTTCGTCTCTCAACTACTAACCGGCCACGGCTGTTTCCGTGGCCGACTGTTTCAGATGCGGCTTAACGAACGTGCGGAGTGCAGTTGCGGGGAGGTCGAGGACAGGGATCACGTTCTGTGGTCCTGTCCTCTGTACGAGGACCTCAGGGCGGACATGCTGCGCGGCATCACCCGCGCCGGAGCGCAAGAGGGGCCGGTGTACTACACCGACCTCGTCAGCGAGGCCAATTTCGGGCGGCTTTGCAAGTTCGCCCGGAGCTGGCACAGGCGACGCAGACTGGAGGACGTAGACTAGCGGACGACACTTTGTGTCATCGACTCACGACTGATAGAGTTGACAGAGACCTACAGACAGACAGACCTGGGGGACCGCCCAGCGACGAAGACTGTTTACGTGACCGTCGATCCCAAGAGGGGGAGGCACAGACATTGACTCGGGGACACTCACATGAACTTGTAGGGGTGGACTTGCTTCATTAGAAGCCCCACCCCGTGGCTTTGTCCCGAATCACCGAAAGGTGGGTAGGGTTCATGGGTGGCGGAGGGAGAGTGTCCCTATCTACTATCTAGCGAAACCACAGCCAAGGGAACGGGCTTGGGAGAATCAGCGGGGAAAGAAGACCCTGTTGAGCTTGACTCTAGTCTGGCATTGTAAGGAGACATGAGAGGTGTAGCATAAGTGGGAGATCGTTCGCGGTCGTCGCTGAAAAACCACTACTTTCATTGTTTCATTACTTACTCGGTTGGGCGGAAGCGGTGCGCGGTCGATTTTATCGGCGGGCGTACGGTGTTTCGTTCCAAGCGTGCAGAGTGGCGACGTGGCGGCAACGCTCGTCGCCGTACAACTCCCGCGTGATCCGGTTCGAGGACACTGCCAGGCGGGGAGTTTGACTGGGGCGGTACATCTGTCAAAGAATAACGCAGGTGTCCTAAGGCCAGCTCAGCGAGGACGGAAACCTCGCGTGGAGCAAAAGGGCAAAAGCTGGCTTGATCCAGATGTTCAGTACGCATAGGGACTGCGAAAGCACGGCCTATCGATCCTTTAGTACTAAAGAGTTTTTAGCAAGAGGTGCCAGAAAAGTTACCACAGGGATAACTGGCTTGTGGCAGCCAAGCGTTCATAGCGACGTTGCTTTTTGATCCTTCGATGTCGGCTCTTCCTATCATTGCGAAGCAAAATTCGCCAAGCGTTGGATTGTTCACCCATCAAAAGGGAACGTGAGCTGGGTTTAGACCGTCGTGAGACAGGTTAGTTTTACCCTACTGATGGCTTGTCGTTGCGATAGTAATACTGCTCAGTACGAGAGGAACCGCAGTTTCGGACATTTGGTTCATGCACTCGGCCGAGCGGCCGGTGGTGCGAAGCTACCATCCGCGGGATTATGCCTGAACGCCTCTAAGGCCGAAGCCAGCCTAGCCGAATCCGGCAAGGATATGCTCACTGTGGAGCCCCGAGAGTCGGGAGGCTCTAAACAATGTGACTTTACTAGTTGCGCTTTACTTCGTAAGGTGTGACGTCGAAGCCCATTTGGATGATGGAGATCGGTGCATATGCGTTTAACACGTATCGCGCCACGGCTCCATTACGTCCGGATTTAACTCAGTTCGATGTCGGGGCTCGGAATAGTCTGTAGACGACTTACGTTCCTGGCGGGGTGTTGTACTCGGTAGAGCAGCGTCGTGTTGCGATCTGTTGAGACTCAGCCCTACGCCAGGTGATTCGTCCGAGGACGAATTTGTTATATATATTTGTGATACCTATAGGAGGGAACGTATAATATATATTATATTTAAAGTTTTATTTCATATGAATATGAATATGAATATGGTGCGAATGGGTATTCCTTTGTAAGAAAACCTGGTATGAATGGGTAAAATTTCTTTAAAATTTTAAAGTACATAATATGTCTATGCCTTTCTCACAGTGTTTAAGTGCCAATTCTGTATTGTTTCAGGTACGGAAATTGATTATGTAATTGATACCTGCCCTTCCCTCCTGGCTGAGACCCATTCTGGTGAGTTTGTTTGCATGCTTCACTAAGTATATTTCCACACGAATTTGACGTTCCAAATTCAAATCACATTACTACCCTTGGGAGTTTCATACAATGCTTTGCTTTACCTTGATGATAGCATGATATGTAATTAGATACCTATTGTCAAGCATCGTTGGCGTTGCGAATTTTTTCAGTTTCTTTACTCACTTTCTTAGTACCTACTCACTTTTAGCTCTTGAAAAACACATCCTCCTCCAAGTTTTAAGTCTTTACGTTCAGTGGTTTAACGCACTGGGCGTTATTGTCAGTCAGTTAGTCAGGTCCAAGCCTTTTATTACTATTGATGACGCGTCGCTTAAAGATTTGGTATGGAAAAGACCGGACTAGGTACATCATAATTATGTACCTAGAGATATCGAGATATAATATATCTCGTACTTAAAGGAAGCGAGATACAGACAGCAAAAGCTTAAAAAAAACATGGTTTTACATGTTCATTTCTTGTTATAAACTTAATATGCTTGCTATGAGGGTGTCGCCGCGTCGGTAGCCGCCATTACATAGGTAAGCTGAGTTCCGTTTTTTAACAATCTGCTAATTGACAATTCTTCCCGAAAGTTAACTCTCTCACTCGCTAAATATGTAATTACATAATAATGTTTTACAATAATATAGCTTATATACATCAGAATAACACATTGGCTACAATTTATAGAGATACCTGCGCAGACGAAGTCGCGGGCACCAGCTAGTTATATGTTTAAATTTAATTTGGAATAATGAATTTACAATGAATGTTTAATTATATTGCAGTCTGCTTTTCAGTTTTTTCTCATAACTTTGTTGTTTTTAAACCTATTTCAAAAAATATTTTATATATAAAATTTCATGAAAATCGGTTCAGTAAGTTTAAAATCAAACTAACTGGAAAAATATGTCGTATGTAGTTAACGAAATTGAGTTTTCTGCTTCCCTGTGACTTTTCAGTGGTGTTTACGGTCACGGTTTTTGTAAAACATTGATTATTTTGTGATACTTGCTTGTTAAATTTACTTGATGCCACATAAACGTGTGACAATGTATTGAAGATAATCTTCATTGTAATAATTCAAATTCAAGTATAACTTGTCGTTTGCGCAATCTAATGGATTAAACTAACGAAATTATAGTCGGTCGCTTAGTTCCTTAGCAAAATAATAGGTGTCGTGATCAAGCTTTTGATACCGACCGAACAATATCATTTAATGTTTTTAAGATTATTACTTTAAAGTTATTTGGGAATACTAATTTGACAAAACAAATCATTTAAAAAATATTCATGATTATACAGAATGTGTTTTTTAAGTATAAGTTAGCGGTTTCATATTGAGATTTCAGTGATTGAAATATCTTTTGATGTTGACAAGACGAAGAGAATAACATTGGAACTTTTAGCGTTATATTTCTTAATTAATGTTTTAAAATCATTTTACTTCAAGTAATCAACATTATCTGCAGTGTATAAAAGTATTAAGCAACTTAATTGTGATTGGTCGTAGAATTTGCAAACATGAACAGTTTTGAAATTGTTTATAAGACATTGAAAATACCCTCGTGGATTCATTATTGGTGTGATCGTGAAACAGTCAAAAGTTAAGTACAGTTTCTTATTTAAAAGTTATTTACCGTTCTGTGTACGTGTATAATTGTGTGGATTTATCATTGCCATGTATCTGGTAATATCTTAAACGGACTTTGATATACCTACCTACCTTTATTCCTTATGTGCACTAAGGTAAGTGGCTATGTATTACTAGGCTTGGTGTCTAGCTACACTTTGCTACCATACTCAGGCTCAGGTGGTACATAACTATCTTCGATACTTATGTACTTACTACATTGCTTTGTGCCTAGAAGAACGTTGCAACTTTCTCAAACATTATTATAACTTCCATTGTTACTTGTGTACTATGTACTTCAGTGTTAAAGTGTCCAGCGGTACATTGCAAAAGTACAACAGATATTATTAGTGGTGCCAACAATAGTGTCCAATTATATAGAAGTCCATATGATGGTACCACTACAATATACATAGTGATAGTCTACGCTGTAATCCATGATTTCCTCATATAAAATAATATAATATAAAATATAATAATACTTCCATAATGATGTCTTTTCGATCTACAAATCATAACTTCCTTATTTTATAGGCTCTAATTAGGTTGCAGCTTATAGTTTGAATCGAATTAGATAGATTATTATAATTTAGGCTTTATAATAGTTGGTGCTCTATACTATATATCACACGTGCGTGCATACCGAACTTCATCCAAGATGGTTCACTAGTTTCGGTGTAATCGAAGCCACAAACATCCATACATCCTAACACACTTGCCCATTTGTTTTGCCTATACACTCGTAAATACTTATCAGTTGTTTTTAAATAATTCCAGGTGTTGTTGGTGAGGCAGGCTGCAGTTTGGCGCTGAGCAGGGTGATTGCGGCGGTTACAAGAGGCTTCAATAACTAAGGTTAGTAGTGCTTTACACCTGAAAATTAAATATTTTGCACGCCTGGTCTCCGACAACATAAATAACAAAAATCTAACCGAAATTTGATATTGTCGACATTATACCGCCTCAAGGGTACTGAATTTAAATTAAAAATTAATAAATAAATAAAATAAATATTTTGCACGCCCGTTTTCCGAACGATGATGCCACAAACAACATAAAAAAATATGTTAATTTAAAGTACAACTGAAATTTTGCAATCACTGAATGGTGATCAGTAAATTGGCCTATCAGCTTGCCAACGTCCATACCACGTTGAAAACACCGGTTCTCGTCCGATCACCGAAGTTAAGCAACGTCGGGCGCGGTCAGTACTTGGATGGGTGACCGCCTGGGAACACCGCGTGATGTTGGCTTTTTGCACCAATTTTGTTTAAATTTTTTTTTATCCCTTATATAGACACAGTTTAGGGGTTCGGTTCGGTTCGGTTCGGTTCGGTTCGACCAGAGACTAGTAAACATAATAGTTGCATATATCTGAGCTTCTCAGAACATACGTACCTACCTAGTACTACCTAGTTGGATAAATTGACCAACTTATTTTGGCGTTTTCAATATAATTAGGTGTGATTCTAAACTTAAATACTAAGCCTTCCATATAACAATATTTTTTTTCATTGTAGTAAGTAAACGAAATTGCGTATTTTGCTTTCCTGTGACTTTTCAGTGGTACAATGAATGTTTAATTATATTGCAGTCTGCTTTTCAGTTTTTTCTCATAACTTTGTTGTTTTTAAACCTATTTCAAAAAATATTTTAAACATAAAATTTCATGAAAATCGGTTCAGTAAGTTTAAAATCAAACTAACTGCAAAAATATGTCGTATGTAGTTAACGAAATTGAGTTTTCTGCTTCCCTGTGACTTTTCAGTGGTGTTTACGGTCACGGTTTTTGTAAAACATTGATTATTTTGTGATACTTGCTTGTTAAATTTACTTGATGCCACATGAACGTGCATTCACCGAACTTCATCCAAGATGGTTCACCAGTTTCGGTGTAATCGAAGCCACAAACATCCATACATCCTAACACACTTGCCCATTTGTTTTGCCTATACACTCGTAAATACTTATCAGTTGTTTTTAAATAATTCCAGGTGTTGTTGGTGAGGCAGGCTGCAGTTTGGCGCTGAGCAGCGTGATTGCGGCGGTTACAAGAGGCTTGAATAACTAAGGTTAGTCAGCTTTACACATGAAAATTAAATATTTTGCACGCCTGGTCTCCGACAAATGCCATAAATAACAAAAATCTAACCGAAATTTGATATTCTCGACATTAAACCGCCTCAAGGGTACTGAATTTAAATTAAAAATTAATAAATAAATAAAATAAATATTTTGCACGCCCGTTTTCCGAACGATGATGCCACAAACAACATAAAAAAACACCACTATTTACACATTTTTCACATTTTTCACATTTTGTTGCGTGGAACGCATATTCGTATGGAGCTTAATCAGTCTATACTTTTTTTTTTACTAGTCTCTGGTTCGACTCGGGTTAGGTTTAGGTACTATGAACTATGAATATTTTATTTCTCCTTGGAATATCATATAGAAATCACAAATCGAAGGTTAAATCGAAATAAGCGCCACCTACCGTCGGGTCGGTTGCAGGTATTGTGTGTCGCTTAAAATATAATACCTAAATTAATAACAACGCTCCTGACAACATGAGGTGAATAACATTAGAAAAAAAAAAGCAATTCGATACGGGTGCGTTCGGGCGCATGAAAATCGGTGCAGTAAGTTTAAAATCAAACTAACTGGAAAAATATGTCGTCGTAGTTAACGAAATTGAGTTTTCTGCTTCCCTGTGACTTTTCAGTGGTGTTTACGGTCACGGTTTTTGTAAAACATTGATTATTTTGTGATACTTGCTTGTTAAATTTACTTGATGCCACATAAACGTGCATTCACCGAACTTCATCCAAGATGGTTCACTAGTTTCGGTGTAATCGAAGCCACAAACATCCATACATCCTAACACACTTGCCCATTTGTTTTGCCTATACACTCTTAAATACTTATCAGTTGTTTTTGAATAATTCCAGGTGTTGTTGGTGAGGCAGGCTGCAGTTTGGCGCTGAGCAGCGTGATTGCGGCGGTTACAAGAGGCTTGAATAACTAAGGTTAGTCAGCTTTACACCTGAAAATTAAATATTTTGCACGCCCGGTGTCCGACAAATGCCATAAATAACAAAAATGTAACGCCTCAAGGGCGTTCGGGCGCATGATTTTTTTTTTCTTTTTATTTGACTAATTACGCGCGGACATTGTCTGTGCGAGCGCGGGCGGCGTTACGTCACGGGCTCGCGGGTGCAGTTGGACAGTGGGACAATTCTAATTATAGAATGTGCATATTTTGGTTGATTTTTCGTGCGTTTTTTGCGTACATCAATGGTTCGCCGAAGTCGATAAATAGTAGGGGTGCCCCCTACCCTCGTAGTGGTGTCATGAAAAATTTTTTTTTCCTCTTTCTTTTTTTCATGTTTTTTACGGTTCAGGTTTATCCTCTAGGGGTTAAAGGGGACACTTTTCCCCCCACTATGCACTGTGTGCCCATTGATTTTTGCCAAAGGAAACGTGATAAAATCACTAAAGTTTAAATATAAACCGTGCACAGTGTGACGGTTTTATAACGAGTAACTCTGCGCGTGCGCACAGTACTGTGCGGACGACGCGCGGCAGAGTTGATAAATGAAAGTGAAAATATAAAGTTGAAAAATATATTCAACTTGACGAATTTAATACAATCGGACGGTCGCGAGGGGTTATTCGTTAAAGCGTTCACTCGCTTTGCACTACTCTGCTAAGTTCGGTTGTGATGTTGTGTATTGTGGTAGAATGACAGCAATGTTTGGAAGTAACATTCCCATCGCTGACTAATATTGTCTGCTGTATTGAACTGTTGTTTGGTTGCCAGTGCCTCTTGTGTAATACACGCACGTGTTATGTCACAAAGCACTGTCAGTTGAACCGACACCTTTCGGTGGTCGACTCTCCGACTATATCCGACTTCTCATCGATCAGGTGTGTGCGTGTTGCCGTTTACGGTGGCCGCAACCGGGTCATGGATACTCACGGACCTCTCTCACTCCGGGCGCAGCGCTATTTTATACGTCTTGAACCTGGTTTTTTAAATGTGAGATTGATACTTGTGGACGAATTCAATATAAGACCGTTGACGGTCGAATAATTTTATGACTACTCTTTGTGTTATTATAAACACACAACTGCACAAGACAACCCTCGGAAAGCGATCGTCAAGATGCGCACGAGGGCTCGGTTGGTTCCTCCTCCTCCTCGCTCTTTAGTTACATACATACATAGAGAGTGGAGAATGGAAAGAAAAGAGTTAGCTCCCTGGTTGATCCTGCCAGTAGTTATATGCTTGTCTCAAAGATTAAGCCATGCATGTCTCAGTGCAAGCCGTATTAAGGCGATACCGCGAATGGCTCAATATATCAGTTTTGGTTCCTTAGATCTTACTCAGTTACTTGGATAACTGTGGTAATTCTAGAGCTAATACATGCAATCAGAACTCTGACCAGTGATGGGATGAGTGCTTTTATTAGATCAAAACCAATCGACGGAGGGCCTCGCGTCCAAAGTCGTTAATTTTGATGAATCTGGATAACTTTTGCCGATCGCATGGTCCAGTACCGGCGACGCATCTTTCAAATGTCTGCCTTATCAACTTTCGATGGTAGTTTCTGCGACTACCATGGTTGTCACGGGTAACGGGGAATCAGGGTTCGATTCCGGAGAGGGAGCCTGAGAAACGGCTACCACATCCAAGGAAGGCAGCAGGCGCGCAAATTACCCACTCCCGGCACGGGGAGGTAGTGACGAAAAATAACGATACGGGACTCTTACGAGGCCTCGTAATCGGAATGAGTACACTTTAAATATTTTAACGAGGAACAATTGGAGGGCAAGTCTGGTGCCAGCAGCCGCGGTAATTCCAGCTCCAATAGCGTATACTAAAATTGTTGCGGTTAAAAAGCTCGTAGTTGCATTTGTGCGCCGCGCTGTCGGTGCACCGCATCCGCGGTGATACTGACACGTTTGCGGAGCATATCGTCGGTGAGCCGTCGGTAACACGGCGGTTCAATATCAAAATCCTATCGCGGTGCTCTTTATTGAGTGTCGAGGTGGGCCGACAATTTTACTTTGAACAAATTAGAGTGCTCAAAGCGGGCTCAAAATGCTGCTTGAATATTTCGTGCATGGAATAATAGAATATGATCTCGGTTCTATTTTGTTGGTTTTCAGAACTCCGAGGTAA
Source organism: Lobophora halterata (assembly GCA_932526365.1). Lineage (NCBI taxonomy): Eukaryota > Metazoa > Arthropoda > Insecta > Lepidoptera > Geometridae > Lobophora > Lobophora halterata. The sequence goes on along the minus strand of OW052023.1, from coordinate 54,810 downwards.
TGATTAATAGGGATAACTGGGGGCATTCGTATTGCGACGTTAGAGGTGAAATTCTTGGATCGTCGCAAGACGAACATCAGCGAAAGCATTTGCCAAAGGTGTTTTCATCAATCAAGAACGAAAGTTAGAGGTTCGAAGGCGATTAGATACCGCCCTAGTTCTAACCGTAAATATGTCATCTAGCGATCCGCCGACGTTACTACAATGGCTCGGCGGGCAGCTTCCGGGAAACCAAAGATTTTGGACTCCGGGGGGAGTATGGTTGCAAAGCTGAAACTTAAAGGAATTGACGGAAGGGCACCACCAGGAGTGGAGCCTGCGGCTTAATTTGACTCAACACGGGAAATCTCACCAGGCCCGGACACCGGAAGGATTGACAGATTAACAGCTCTTTCTTGATTCGGTGGGTGGTGGTGCATGGCCGTTCTTAGTTGGTGGAGCGATTTGTCTGGTTAATTCCGGTAACGAACGAGACTCTAGCCTGCTAAATAGGCGTCGTCATTTCGGTGTGCATGGCTTCGGTCAAGCAACTCACTGGCGACGTATTAAAATTCTTCTTAGAGGGACCGGCGGTTTCGAGCCGCACGAGATTGAGCAATAACAGGTCTGTGATGCCCTTAGATGTCCTGGGCCGCACGCGCGCTACACTGAAGGAATCAACATGTTCTCCCTGGCCTAAAGGCCCGGGCAACCCGTTGAAACTCCTTCGTGCTGGGGATTGGGGTTTGCAATTATCCCCCATAAACGAGGAATTCCTAGTAAGCGCGAGTCATAAGCTCGCGTTGATTACGTCCCTGCCCTTTGTACACACCGCCCGTCGCTACTACCGATTGAATGATTTAGTGAGGTCTTCGGACCGACACGCGGTGGCTTCACGGCCGTTGGCGTCGTTGGGAAGTTGACCAAACTTGATCATTTAGAGGAAGTAAAAGTCGTAACAAGGTTTCCGTAGGGGAACCTGCGGAAGGATCATTAACGTGTTGTGTACTACCCGTGTGTGGTGTAGTACTCATGCAAAATCCATCCAAAGACATATATACATAGTCTTACATTACAATAATCGAGTGAAGAATCGAAAGATGGCTCACTTGCGTCACGCTCCTTGCACATATAGGCTAGGACGGGTGTGAAATCCGACACCCCGAGCCTTTGCATGTGTAGCGTGCTCGTCAACTAAACAAAGCTCACGGTTTAGAGTGAAAGAGGTGACGTCGTCGTCTGACGACGACTTCTTCTGACGTTCTAAGATATAATTTTTTTTTTATATTTTTTATTTTAAAAATGTACACTAAAACTATTACCCTGGACGGTGGATCACTTGGCTCGCGGGTCGATGAAGAACGCAGTTAACTGCGCGTCATAGTGTGAACTGCAGGACACATTTGAACATCGACATTTCGAACGCACATTGCGGTCCGTGGATACTATTCCAGGACCACTCCTGTCTGAGGGCCGGCTGCATAAAAACAAAACCACATTGCGCGCGCGTGCTTGCGTGCGCGTCGCAATTGACGGTTCTCGGTCGGATCTTGCCGATCGGGTCCGTTTAAAAATTTGTTTAACCATTATACGTTGAGAATTCATCCGATTTTCACAACACACGATGTGACTAGACTAGACTCGTGTAAACGAGTCTTCGTGTTGTGCGTTGTTGTCGAAAGTTGAAAGATGTCATCTCGATGTGTGCGCAGTAGGCGGACTCGACGTCCGATGGGCGTGTCGGCGACGCTGTGTTACAACAGTGTCGTCTTCGCGTCGTAACGGATATCGTGTCTGCCTCCCATTTTATACGTTGGCCTCAGATCAGGGAGGATTACCCGCCGAATTTAAGCATATTAGTAAGCGGAGGAAAAGAAACTAACTAGGATTTCCTTAGTAGCGGCGAGCGAACAGGAAATAGCCCAGCACTGAATCCCGTCGTTGTAACGGCGGCGGGAGATGTGGTGTTCGGGAGGTTCCGCTTTCTTGTCGTCGTCCACTCCTGTCCAAGTTCGTCTTGAACGGGGCCCATTTCCCATAGAGGGTGCCAGGCCCGTAGCGACGGAGGACGGCGGCGAGAGGAACTCTCCTCAGAGTCGGGTTGCTTGAGAGTGCAGCCCTAAGTGGGTGGTAAACTCCATCTAAGGCTAAATATTACCGCGAGACCGATAGCGAACAAGTACCGTGAGGGAAAGTTGAAAAGAACTTTGAAGAGAGAGTTCAACAGTACGTGAAACCGCTCAGGGGTAAACCTGCGAAACTCGAATGAACGAACGGGGAGATTCATCGTTATTCCTCGGCGTGGTGGTGCACGTTCGATGCCGTCGGCTT
>OW052023.1:0-47500 GCA_932526365.1 Lobophora halterata | reverse complement strand
GATTGAAATATCTTTTGATGTTGACAAGACGAAGAGAATAACATTGGAACTTTTAGCGTTATATTTCTTAATTAATGTTTTAAAATCATTTTACTTCAAGTAATCAACATTATCTGCAGTGTATAAAAGTATTAAGCAACTTAATTGTGATTGGTCGTAGAATTTGCAAACATGAACAGTTTTGAAATTGTTTATAAGACATTGAAAATACCCTCGTGGATTCATTATTGGTGTGATCGTGAAACAGTCAAAAGTTAAGTACAGTTTCTTATTTAAAAGTTATTTACCGTTCTGTGTACGTGTATAATTGTGTGGATTTATCATTGCCATGTATCTGGTAATATCTTAAACGGACTTTGATATACCTACCTACCTTTATTCGTTATGTGCACTAAGGTAAGTGGCTATGTATTACTAGGCTTGGTGTCTAGCTACACTTTGCTACCATACTCAGGCTCAGGTGGTACATAACTATCTTCGATACTTATGTACTTACTACATTGCTTTGTGCCTAGAAGAACGTTGCAACTTTCTCAAACATTATTATAACTTCCATTGTTACTTGTGTACTATGTACTTCAGTGTTAAAGTGTCCAGCGGTACATTGCAAAAGTACAACAGATATTATTAGTGGTGCCAACAATAGTGTCCAATTATATAGAAGTCCATATGATGGTACCACTACAATATACATAGTGATAGTCTACGCTGTAATCCATGATTTCCTCATATAAAATAATATAATATAAAATATAATAATACTTCCATAATGATGTCTTTTCGATCTACAAATCATAACTTCCTTATTTTATAGGCTCTAATTAGGTTGCAGCTTATAGTTTGAATCGAATTAGATAGATTATTATAATTTAGGCTTTATAATAGTTGGTGCTCTATACTATATATCACACGTGCGTGCATACCGAACTTCATCCAAGATGGTTCACTAGTTTCGGTGTAATCGAAGCCACAAACATCCATACATCCTAACACACTTGCCCATTTGTTTTGCCTATACACTCGTAAATACTTATCAGTTGTTTTTAAATAATTCCAGGTGTTGTTGGTGAGGCAGGCTGCAGTTTGGCGCTGAGCAGGGTGATTGCGGCGGTTACAAGAGGCTTCAATAACTAAGGTTAGTAGTGCTTTACACCTGAAAATTAAATATTTTGCACGCCTGGTCTCCGACAAATGCCATAAATAACAAAAATCTAACCGAAATTTGATATTGTCGACATTATACCGCCTCAAGGGTACTGAATTTAAATTAAAAATTAATAAATAAATAAAATAAATATTTTGCACGCCCGTTTTCCGAACGATGATGCCACAAACAACATAAAAAAATATGTTAATTTAAAGTACAACTGAAATTTTGCAATCACTGAATGGTGATCAGTAAATTGGCCTATCAGCTTGCCAACGTCCATACCACGTTGAAAACACCGGTTCTCGTCCGATCACCGAAGTTAAGCAACGTCGGGCGCGGTCAGTACTTGGATGGGTGACCGCCTGGGAACACCGCGTGATGTTGGCTTTTTGCACCAATTTTGTTTAAATTTTTTTTTATCCCTTATATAGACACAGTTTAGGGGTTCGGTTCGGTTCGGTTCGGTTCGGTTCGACCAGAGACTAGTAAACATAATAGTTGCATATATCTGAGCTTCTCAGAACATACGTACCTACCTAGTACTACCTAGTTGGATAAATTGACCAACTTATTTTGGCGTTTTCAATATAATTAGGTGTGATTCTAAACTTAAATACTAAGCCTTCCATATAACAATATTTTTTTTCATTGTAGTAAGTAAACGAAATTGCGTATTTTGCTTTCCTGTGACTTTTCAGTGGTACAATGAATGTTTAATTATATTGCAGTCTGCTTTTCAGTTTTTTCTCATAACTTTGTTGTTTTTAAACCTATTTCAAAAAATATTTTAAACATAAAATTTCATGAAAATCGGTTCAGTAAGTTTAAAATCAAACTAACTGCAAAAATATGTCGTATGTAGTTAACGAAATTGAGTTTTCTGCTTCCCTGTGACTTTTCAGTGGTGTTTACGGTCACGGTTTTTGTAAAACATTGATTATTTTGTGATACTTGCTTGTTAAATTTACTTGATGCCACATGAACGTGCATTCACCGAACTTCATCCAAGATGGTTCACCAGTTTCGGTGTAATCGAAGCCACAAACATCCATACATCCTAACACACTTGCCCATTTGTTTTGCCTATACACTCGTAAATACTTATCAGTTGTTTTTAAATAATTCCAGGTGTTGTTGGTGAGGCAGGCTGCAGTTTGGCGCTGAGCAGCGTGATTGCGGCGGTTACAAGAGGCTTGAATAACTAAGGTTAGTCAGCTTTACACATGAAAATTAAATATTTTGCACGCCTGGTCTCCGACAAATGCCATAAATAACAAAAATCTAACCGAAATTTGATATTCTCGACATTAAACCGCCTCAAGGGTACTGAATTTAAATTAAAAATTAATAAATAAATAAAATAAATATTTTGCACGCCCGTTTTCCGAACGATGATGCCACAAACAACATAAAAAAACACCACTATTTACACATTTTTCACATTTTTCACATTTTGTTGCGTGGAACGCATATTCGTATGGAGCTTAATCAGTCTATACTTTTTTTTTTACTAGTCTCTGGTTCGACTCGGGTTAGGTTTAGGTACTATGAACTATGAATATTTTATTTCTCCTTGGAATATCATATAGAAATCACAAATCGAAGGTTAAATCGAAATAAGCGCCACCTACCGTCGGGTCGGTTGCAGGTATTGTGTGTCGCTTAAAATATAATACCTAAATTAATAACAACGCTCCTGACAACATGAGGTGAATAACATTAGAAAAAAAAAAGCAATTCGATACGGGTGCGTTCGGGCGCATGAAAATCGGTGCAGTAAGTTTAAAATCAAACTAACTGGAAAAATATGTCGTCGTAGTTAACGAAATTGAGTTTTCTGCTTCCCTGTGACTTTTCAGTGGTGTTTACGGTCACGGTTTTTGTAAAACATTGATTATTTTGTGATACTTGCTTGTTAAATTTACTTGATGCCACATAAACGTGCATTCACCGAACTTCATCCAAGATGGTTCACTAGTTTCGGTGTAATCGAAGCCACAAACATCCATACATCCTAACACACTTGCCCATTTGTTTTGCCTATACACTCTTAAATACTTATCAGTTGTTTTTGAATAATTCCAGGTGTTGTTGGTGAGGCAGGCTGCAGTTTGGCGCTGAGCAGCGTGATTGCGGCGGTTACAAGAGGCTTGAATAACTAAGGTTAGTCAGCTTTACACCTGAAAATTAAATATTTTGCACGCCCGGTGTCCGACAAATGCCATAAATAACAAAAATGTAACGCCTCAAGGGCGTTCGGGCGCATGATTTTTTTTTTCTTTTTATTTGACTAATTACGCGCGGACATTGTCTGTGCGAGCGCGGGCGGCGTTACGTCACGGGCTCGCGGGTGCAGTTGGACAGTGGGACAATTCTAATTATAGAATGTGCATATTTTGGTTGATTTTTCGTGCGTTTTTTGCGTACATCAATGGTTCGCCGAAGTCGATAAATAGTAGGGGTGCCCCCTACCCTCGTAGTGGTGTCATGAAAAATTTTTTTTTCCTCTTTCTTTTTTTCATGTTTTTTACGGTTCAGGTTTATCCTCTAGGGGTTAAAGGGGACACTTTTCCCCCCACTATGCACTGTGTGCCCATTGATTTTTGCCAAAGGAAACGTGATAAAATCACTAAAGTTTAAATATAAACCGTGCACAGTGTGACGGTTTTATAACGAGTAACTCTGCGCGTGCGCACAGTACTGTGCGGACGACGCGCGGCAGAGTTGATAAATGAAAGTGAAAATATAAAGTTGAAAAATATATTCAACTTGACGAATTTAATACAATCGGACGGTCGCGAGGGGTTATTCGTTAAAGCGTTCACTCGCTTTGCACTACTCTGCTAAGTTCGGTTGTGATGTTGTGTATTGTGGTAGAATGACAGCAATGTTTGGAAGTAACATTCCCATCGCTGACTAATATTGTCTGCTGTATTGAACTGTTGTTTGGTTGCCAGTGCCTCTTGTGTAATACACGCACGTGTTATGTCACAAAGCACTGTCAGTTGAACCGACACCTTTCGGTGGTCGACTCTCCGACTATATCCGACTTCTCATCGATCAGGTGTGTGCGTGTTGCCGTTTACGGTGGCCGCAACCGGGTCATGGATACTCACGGACCTCTCTCACTCCGGGCGCAGCGCTATTTTATACGTCTTGAACCTGGTTTTTTAAATGTGAGATTGATACTTGTGGACGAATTCAATATAAGACCGTTGACGGTCGAATAATTTTATGACTACTCTTTGTGTTATTATAAACACACAACTGCACAAGACAACCCTCGGAAAGCGATCGTCAAGATGCGCACGAGGGCTCGGTTGGTTCCTCCTCCTCCTCGCTCTTTAGTTACATACATACATAGAGAGTGGAGAATGGAAAGAAAAGAGTTAGCTCCCTGGTTGATCCTGCCAGTAGTTATATGCTTGTCTCAAAGATTAAGCCATGCATGTCTCAGTGCAAGCCGTATTAAGGCGATACCGCGAATGGCTCAATATATCAGTTTTGGTTCCTTAGATCTTACTCAGTTACTTGGATAACTGTGGTAATTCTAGAGCTAATACATGCAATCAGAACTCTGACCAGTGATGGGATGAGTGCTTTTATTAGATCAAAACCAATCGACGGAGGGCCTCGCGTCCAAAGTCGTTAATTTTGATGAATCTGGATAACTTTTGCCGATCGCATGGTCCAGTACCGGCGACGCATCTTTCAAATGTCTGCCTTATCAACTTTCGATGGTAGTTTCTGCGACTACCATGGTTGTCACGGGTAACGGGGAATCAGGGTTCGATTCCGGAGAGGGAGCCTGAGAAACGGCTACCACATCCAAGGAAGGCAGCAGGCGCGCAAATTACCCACTCCCGGCACGGGGAGGTAGTGACGAAAAATAACGATACGGGACTCTTACGAGGCCTCGTAATCGGAATGAGTACACTTTAAATATTTTAACGAGGAACAATTGGAGGGCAAGTCTGGTGCCAGCAGCCGCGGTAATTCCAGCTCCAATAGCGTATACTAAAATTGTTGCGGTTAAAAAGCTCGTAGTTGCATTTGTGCGCCGCGCTGTCGGTGCACCGCATCCGCGGTGATACTGACACGTTTGCGGAGCATATCGTCGGTGAGCCGTCGGTAACACGGCGGTTCAATATCAAAATCCTATCGCGGTGCTCTTTATTGAGTGTCGAGGTGGGCCGACAATTTTACTTTGAACAAATTAGAGTGCTCAAAGCGGGCTCAAAATGCTGCTTGAATATTTCGTGCATGGAATAATAGAATATGATCTCGGTTCTATTTTGTTGGTTTTCAGAACTCCGAGGTAATGATTAATAGGGATAACTGGGGGCATTCGTATTGCGACGTTAGAGGTGAAATTCTTGGATCGTCGCAAGACGAACATCAGCGAAAGCATTTGCCAAAGGTGTTTTCATCAATCAAGAACGAAAGTTAGAGGTTCGAAGGCGATTAGATACCGCCCTAGTTCTAACCGTAAATATGTCATCTAGCGATCCGCCGACGTTACTACAATGGCTCGGCGGGCAGCTTCCGGGAAACCAAAGATTTTGGACTCCGGGGGGAGTATGGTTGCAAAGCTGAAACTTAAAGGAATTGACGGAAGGGCACCACCAGGAGTGGAGCCTGCGGCTTAATTTGACTCAACACGGGAAATCTCACCAGGCCCGGACACCGGAAGGATTGACAGATTAACAGCTCTTTCTTGATTCGGTGGGTGGTGGTGCATGGCCGTTCTTAGTTGGTGGAGCGATTTGTCTGGTTAATTCCGGTAACGAACGAGACTCTAGCCTGCTAAATAGGCGTCGTCATTTCGGTGTGCATGGCTTCGGTCAAGCAACTCACTGGCGACGTATTAAAATTCTTCTTAGAGGGACCGGCGGTTTCGAGCCGCACGAGATTGAGCAATAACAGGTCTGTGATGCCCTTAGATGTCCTGGGCCGCACGCGCGCTACACTGAAGGAATCAACATGTTCTCCCTGGCCTAAAGGCCCGGGCAACCCGTTGAAACTCCTTCGTGCTGGGGATTGGGGTTTGCAATTATCCCCCATAAACGAGGAATTCCTAGTAAGCGCGAGTCATAAGCTCGCGTTGATTACGTCCCTGCCCTTTGTACACACCGCCCGTCGCTACTACCGATTGAATGATTTAGTGAGGTCTTCGGACCGACACGCGGTGGCTTCACGGCCGTTGGCGTCGTTGGGAAGTTGACCAAACTTGATCATTTAGAGGAAGTAAAAGTCGTAACAAGGTTTCCGTAGGGGAACCTGCGGAAGGATCATTAACGTGTTGTGTACTACCCGTGTGTGGTGTAGTACTCATGCAAAATCCATCCAAAGACATATATACATAGTCTTACATTACAATAATCGAGTGAAGAATCGAAAGATGGCTCACTTGCGTCACGCTCCTTGCACATATAGGCTAGGACGGGTGTGAAATCCGACACCCCGAGCCTTTGCATGTGTAGCGTGCTCGTCAACTAAACAAAGCTCACGGTTTAGAGTGAAAGAGGTGACGTCGTCGTCTGACGACGACTTCTTCTGACGTTCTAAGATATAATTTTTTTTTTATATTTTTTATTTTAAAAATGTACACTAAAACTATTACCCTGGACGGTGGATCACTTGGCTCGCGGGTCGATGAAGAACGCAGTTAACTGCGCGTCATAGTGTGAACTGCAGGACACATTTGAACATCGACATTTCGAACGCACATTGCGGTCCGTGGATACTATTCCAGGACCACTCCTGTCTGAGGGCCGGCTGCATAAAAACAAAACCACATTGCGCGCGCGTGCTTGCGTGCGCGTCGCAATTGACGGTTCTCGGTCGGATCTTGCCGATCGGGTCCGTTTAAAAATTTGTTTAACCATTATACGTTGAGAATTCATCCGATTTTCACAACACACGATGTGACTAGACTAGACTCGTGTAAACGAGTCTTCGTGTTGTGCGTTGTTGTCGAAAGTTGAAAGATGTCATCTCGATGTGTGCGCAGTAGGCGGACTCGACGTCCGATGGGCGTGTCGGCGACGCTGTGTTACAACAGTGTCGTCTTCGCGTCGTAACGGATATCGTGTCTGCCTCCCATTTTATACGTTGGCCTCAGATCAGGGAGGATTACCCGCCGAATTTAAGCATATTAGTAAGCGGAGGAAAAGAAACTAACTAGGATTTCCTTAGTAGCGGCGAGCGAACAGGAAATAGCCCAGCACTGAATCCCGTCGTTGTAACGGCGGCGGGAGATGTGGTGTTCGGGAGGTTCCGCTTTCTTGTCGTCGTCCACTCCTGTCCAAGTTCGTCTTGAACGGGGCCCATTTCCCATAGAGGGTGCCAGGCCCGTAGCGACGGAGGACGGCGGCGAGAGGAACTCTCCTCAGAGTCGGGTTGCTTGAGAGTGCAGCCCTAAGTGGGTGGTAAACTCCATCTAAGGCTAAATATTACCGCGAGACCGATAGCGAACAAGTACCGTGAGGGAAAGTTGAAAAGAACTTTGAAGAGAGAGTTCAACAGTACGTGAAACCGCTCAGGGGTAAACCTGCGAAACTCGAATGAACGAACGGGGAGATTCATCGTTATTCCTCGGCGTGGTGGTGCACGTTCGATGCCGTCGGCTTCGGCCTGGCGGTACGTCGTGTGCCATTTCTACGTCCGGGGACGGCGTGCACTTCTCCCTTAGTAATACATCGCGACCCGTTCGATGTCGGTCTAAGCGCCGTTCGGGAGTCACCATTGCCCTCTCGGGGCGCAGTGGTGACCGTGACGGTTGCCGACCGGCTGTCGGACGTTACAACTTAACCTACTTAACTTAACCGCCTGGTTCCCCGAGTCCAGAGGGTAGTGGGTGCGTTGCACCGGATCCTACCGAATCTTGGGGGACCACAGGAGGGTGTTCGCCGCCTTTACGCGGGGGTAGTGCGGTCCATGGCACTCTACGGAGCGCCCGTCTGGTCCTCCAGACTGACGGGTGTTAGACGCTGTAGGACGCTCTTTGAGCGACTGCAGCGTACTATGGCCTTACGGATCGCACGAGGATATAGGACGATATCCTTTGAGGCGGCGACCATCCTGGCGCGCTTTCCTCCTCTAGACATCCTAGCGGAGATGGACTGTCGGGTTTACGACCGTCTCCGCAGCGCCGAGGAGGAATTCGCGCCCGCTGAAGTGAGGGTGCAAGAACACCGGCGCGCGTTTGACAAGTGGCGCGAACGGCTCTTGGAGCCGCATCGTTTGCGCCAACGCGTTGTCGGTGCGATTGTGCCGCTCTTCAAGGAGTGGATGGAGAGGAAGGAATACGTCACCTACAGACTGACTCAGGTGCTCACCGGACATGGGTGCTTCGGTGCGTACCTGAATCGGATCGGCCGCGAACCGACCGCGGAGTGCCACCACTGTGGGAGGGACCAGGACTCTGCCCAGCACACGCTCGAGGAGTGCTCGGCGTGGAGCTCCAAACGGCGGGTCCTGATGGACCAAATCGGGCAAGACCTCGCCCTGCCTAGCGTTGTTGCGGCAATGCTGGCAGAGGCGACAGCGTGGAGGGCAGTAGCCTCTTTCTGTGAGACCGTCATGGTTCAGAAAGAGGCTGCTGAGCGGGATCGCGAGAGATCCGATCCCGCTCGGAGACGGCGGGGCCGGGGTGTCCAGGTGGGACATCCCGGGCCGTCCGCCCCATGAGGGGTGGCGGTGTCTCCTGCCAATGAGGGAGATCTTGCTGGGTTCGAGAGCGGTCGGAGTGGGGGCTCTGGCTGCATTATACTCGAACCCGGGACGGCTGCAGTGCACGGGTAGGCATGCACTGCAAGCGGAGCTCGGGGTTGGCGCAAGCCTTCCCTGGGATGGGCCTCACAGCAACGTGCGTGAGGGACACCGGTACGCGTTCTTCGGATATCCCGGGGTCCCTCTAATGCGCAGAGGTCGGCCACCATGGGGTTTTAGTCGGTATGAGTCCGACATACCCCTCCGCCCTCCCCCAAGGGCGGGGGGCATCCATGAGGATTTCCCCATGTAAAAAAAAAAAAAAAAAAAAAAAAAAAGGTTAGGTTAGGTTAGGTTAGGTTAGGTTAGGTTAGGTTAGGTTAGGTTGGGGACGAAGGCTGCCCACGTCCGTAGGAGATTACCCTGAGATACCCTACACGTGTTTTCCCCGGGTGGTGCTAAGAGGCAGTGGGAAGGGGCTACTGTGCACGATCCTCGCATGGAGGAACGTGCGGAGGAGCCCTTACCCTTAGTTAAGTTTAGTGTTAGGTGGATGAATGAATGAACGATGAATATGTGGATGAATGAACGAGTGAGGGAACGAATGTGTGGATGAATAAATGAGTGAGGGAATGAATGGAATGGCCAGGTGCTTCGGTTTGACCGGGCGAACTCTACTGGCCAGGAGGGAAGCTCTCTGAGTGAGCTGTGAGACGGCTCGGTGGCGCTAATTCCGTCGCTGAGTGACGTCCGGAGGGGCCTACCAACCCCTTGATCCCGACCTATTCGTTTTGCTTCAGCGACCCCCTTAGTGGTGTTTGGGGGTACGTCGCATTACTTAGAAGCCGAAGAGGACTTGCCTTGATTGGCCGGTCCTGAGAGAGAACTCTGAAAAACCTACGGATACCGGGGGACCTCCGTAGTATGTACCCCCCGCGTCGGAATGGGCGTAGTCCGAATGCGGGAGTTTTTAGATCGACCCATATTCGTGGGACTTAGAATGGAATTAAACAACAAAAAACAAAACAAAGATGTAGAGGAGTGCCGCAAGGCCAATGAGGAGCTCAAGAGAGCAACAGAGGTGGTGAGCGTAAAAGCTGGCGGTAGTGGAGGGTCGGCTAATGCGCAGAAGGAAGTGGCCGCGAGCGGGCAGTTGCCAGACGACGAGCGCGCTGTGTGCGCCAGTAGCGACAGCAGCCTAATGACCGTGGATTCCAACGAGGGACGGCCAAACAAGCTGTGGAGAAGGGTGAAGCGCACCAGGCGCACTGCTCAAGGAGACGAAGGAGGGCTGAGCTCCGACAGCGAAGATGGATTGCCGGCGGCCAAGCAGGCCGTGACGAGCAAAGGCAGGGGCAAGCCGTATAGTACTGGCCAGTACGTTGGCTTAGCCCAAACTAAGAGGGAGTTCTTAGCCGCACAACGGGCGGAGATGCAGCTGCAAGCGGAGCAAGAGGTGGCTCAAATGACGCTCAGTCTCCGATCTGGGAGGTCCTCGCACCTCTCAGATTATTCTATGGCATGCGAAGATCCAGACGGTCTGGACGCAATCCCAGCTGCCGATCTAAACAAGAGGGTAATGGACAGTGTGGCCACGATCACAACGGTGGCCAAAAAGTCAAAAAACCTTAAAGGCACTTTCCAGCGTGCCCTTAATGAGGCAGCCGCAAACATCAAGGATGTAACCGAGGTTCTTCTGTACAGAACCTCTACGGACGAGACAAAGAAATTGCAGGCGGACAATGCCCGCCTGCAAAAGGATGTAACGGAACTCCGTAAGGAGTTGGAAGAGCTTAGGGCGCAAGTAGCGCGTTCCGCTCCACCCGTTAAAACAACGGAGGATTTAAAGCGGGAAATAATGATGGAGGTAGGCGGGATGGTGAACGCGAGAATGGAGTCGATGGACGATCGACTCCTGCCGGAGAAACGGCTGCGACCGGCACTCGCCGCAGACAGGAGGAATGCCGCTGCCGCCGTCAAGGCTGCAGTACCCCAACTGTCACCGGAGCCGATAGCTGGCCCCTCGGGGGTCACCCAAACTGCCGAAACTGCCCCTGCCAGCAAAGGGAAGGGAGTGGGCAAAAAATCAAAGGGTACGACGGTGGCACCTACTCCGACACAGGACTGGCCACAGTTGCCAGCACCTAGGGCCTCGGAAGGGCCATGGACAACCGTGGTGAATAAAAAGAAGCGGAAAAAGGGGAAGGGCGTTCAAGCTGAGCAGCAGAACCCGACGAGAACCGCCACGCTACGGCGACAGCCCCAGAAACGGCCTACACTGCGGCAAGAACAACAGCCACAGGCTAAACCTGCCACGCGGGCAAGGCCAAACCACCAACATAAGAGGCAGAAACCACCGCGGTCATCAGCGGTGGTTATAACGTTACAGCCTGGTGCGGCAGAAAAGGGCGTGTCATACGCAGACGCCATCACCAAGGCCAAAAATATGGTGGACCTGGCTAGTCTGGGCATTCCGGCTCTCCGTTTTCGGACAGCGGCGACAGGCGCCCGAATATTAGAAGTGCCCGGCGCCACAAGCGGAGAGAAGGCGGACTCCTTGGCTATAAAGTTAAAGGAGGTCCTCAACTGTGAGGAAGTCCGGATCTCCAGACCCGTCAAATGCGCGGAGCTGCGCGTGACGGGGCTGGACGACTCCGTAACGGCAAACGAGGTGGCAGCGGCCGTCGCCCGCGTGGGCGGATGCGCAATCGACGCGGTGAAGTGTGGCGAAATTCGCCGCAATTTTGCCGGTCTCGGTGCAACAATTGTGCGTTGCCCGGTGGCAGCGGCAAACAAGGTTGCAGACAGTGGCAGATTATTGGTTGGGTGGGTGTCAGCCCAGGCAAAACTGCTCAATGCCAAGCCAATGAGGTGTTTCCGATGCCTAGTAGTGGGGCACGTTAGAGAACAGTGCACATCCGAGATCGACCGCAGCGAGCAATGCTACCGCTGCGGCCGATCCGGGCACAAAGCCGGGGAATGTTCGGCCGAGCCACATTGCACGCTATGTGCAAGTGCTAAGAAGCCAGCCGGACACAAAATCGGGAGTGCGGCCTGTGCCCCACCTCCGAAGAGAAATGTGAGAACGCTTGCTGCCGCGGCCGAGACCCAGCAGCAACGGGCTCACCCACCGACAAGGGACGAGGGGGTTCGTATGGAGACCAATAATTAGTTATGGCCCTCCAGTTTCTACAGGCGAACCTCAACCACTCCGCCAGAGCTCAAGACCTTTTGGTTCAGAGCATGGCGGAGTGGTTGATACAAATAACAATTGTGACGGAACCGTATGGTGTTCCTTCTCGGAGTGACTGGATAGGAGATGTGGATGGTGTCGTTATCGTAGTGGCGGGAGCTTATGCACCGCCCTTCGATAATATTCTGAGGGGTCGTGGATGTGTCGCCGTTCTTTCAGGCGACATTGTTATAATAGGGGCATACTTTTCCCCCAATAAGACCATGGCGGAGTTTGAGGCGTTTCTTTCCGAGGTCGAAAGGCTTATCGGATGGAGTCGACCTCATCAAATACTAGTCGCCGGCGACTTCAACGCCAAATCTGCAATGTGGGGTTCGTCCACAACTGATGCACGTGGTGAAATGCTCGAGGAATGGGCAGTGACGTGTGGTGTCTCGGTGTTAAACCGGGGTACGGTCGACACGTGCATAAGGCATAATGGGGGCTCCGTTGTGGACGTAACGTTTGCAACCCCCATGCTTGCGTACCGTGTCCAGGGCTGGGAGGTACTGGAAGGAGTGGAGACGCTCTCGGATCACCGGTACATCCGATTCGAGATTTCCACACTTCCAGGGATACTGCAAAGTCCAAGCCGCGCCTCGAACGAGGAGAACCCGCGATGGGCGCTAAAACAAATGGATAGGGAAGTATTAGTGGAGGCCTCCATAGTCCAGGCATGGATACCAGGTCCAGAGGGGACAGTTGACGTGGACGAAGAGGCGGAGTGGTTTCGGGAGGCAATGCACAACATCTGCGATGCCTCAATGCCCCGTGTCAGGTCGATGCCGCCTCGGCGAGCAGTTTATTGGTGGTCGAACGAAATCGCTCAGCTTCGCACTGAATGTGTAGCAAGAAGAAGAGACTACACTAGGAGCCGCAGAAGGAGGCTTCGAGATGAGAATAGGGAACAAGAGCTGTACGCCCTGTACAGGGAGACGGTAAAGTCCCTACAGAAGGCGATATCGAAAGCCAAGAGTGAAGCATGGGAGGAGTTGCTTGATACTTTGAACCATGACCCCTGGGGGAGACCTTACAAAATGGTTCGTAACAAACTCCGACCATGGGCACCGCCGTTGACGCAGAGCCTCCAGCCTCATTTACTTGAGAGTGTGGTTTCTGCTTTATTCCCGTCTGTGGGGGCACACACACCACCTACAATGCTCATACCAGCGGGAAACCAGAGTGAAGAGGATGAGACACCGGAGATTACGGAGGGAGAACTGAGGGCAGCTATACTGCGCCTTCGAGCTAAAAACAAGGCCCCGGGTCCTGATGGGATCCCTGGACGTGCATGGGTCGTGGCTCTGAAGGCGCTAGCTCCCAGATTCAAAGCGCTACTAGACGCTTGTTTTGCACAAGGCCGCTTTCCGCGCAGGTGGAAGACGGGAAAGCTGGTCTTGTTGCGCAAGGAAGGCCGACCAGTCGATTCTCCATCGGCATACAGGCCTATTGTCCTGCTGGACGAAGCGGGAAAGCTCTTTGAGCGTGTCATTGCTTCCCGCCTTAACGAACATCTGGGAACGACTGGCCCCAATCTGGCTGACTGCCAATTCGGATTCCGCAGAGGCAGATCCACCATAGATGCTATCGCACGGGTGAGGGCACTAGCGGAAGAAGCCGTTGGCCAGGGAGAGGTGGTACTGGCGGTGTCACTAGACATTGCTAATGCCTTCAACACTCTTCCATGGAGTTGCATCAGGGAAGCTCTCGTGTACCATCGAGTGCCCAGCTATTTGCGTCGGGTTGTTGGTACGTATCTGTCAGAGAGGGCTGTGACCTATCCCGGGAGAGTGGGATGGGGTCAGAAGGAGACAACGTGCGGTGTTCCACAGGGGTCGGTCCTTGGGCCACTCCTTTGGAACATAGGTTATGATTGGGTGCTACGAGGCTCCAATCTGCGAGGCATCGATGTATTTTGTTACGCGGACGATACGCTTGTCACAGCTCGTGGAAACACCTTCAGAGCAGCATCGATCCTCGCCACAGCCGGAGTGGCACACGTCATTGGGCGGATAAGACGTCTGGGACTTAAGGTGGCCCTCAACAAATCTGAGGCTCTATGTTTTCATGGACCTCGGAGAGCTCCCCCAGCTGGTGCTCAGATTATTGTGAGTGGAGTTTCCATCACGATCGGGTCGACCATGAAGTACTTGGGACTGGTCCTCGACAGTCGATGGAATTTTAGGGAACACTTTCGCCAGCAGAGTCCCAAATTGATGAAGTCAGCCATGGCTCTCGGCAGATTACTGCCGAATGTGAGAGGACCGAATGTTGGTTGCCGCCGACTGTATACTAATGTAGTCCGATCAATGGCCATGTATGGAGCCCCAATATGGGAAGGGGATCTTAGCTCCCAAAATTGCATGTTATTAAGAAGGCCACAGAGGGTAATGGCAATAAGAATGATCAGGGGGTACCGGACCATTTCCTACGAAGCAGCCTGTGTCATGGCTGGCACTCTTCCGTGGGATCTGGATGCCCGGGTACTGGCCGATCATCATGAACGGATTGCGGAGTGCCGGAGAGAGGGCATATACCCGCCTCCCGAGGAGGAAAAAAGATGGAGGGAAGAGGCCCGGGAGACGGCTTTGGAAAAATGGAGGGAAAGACTCGGTGATCCTAGGGCGGGATACCGAACGATAGAGGCGCTAAGACCTGTCCTCAAGGAGTGGATCGAGAGAGGCCATGGGTTCCTCTCATTTCGGCTTGTGCAGGTCCTGTCGGGACACGGATGTTTCGGCAGGTATCTCCACAGGATCGCCAGGAGGGAACCCACGGCTGCATGTCATCACTGCAGCGCGGTGGAAGACACTGCCCAACACACCCTGAGCGAGTGTTTGGGGTGGGCAGAACAACGGACTGAACTTGCCGCGGTAGCTGGCAGCGATCTTTCGCTGCCAACAGTTGTCGCGGCAATGATTGAAAGGGAGGAAGTGTGGGAGGCCATGAGAGCTTTCAGCGAACGCGTGATGGCACGCAAGGAAGATGCAGAGCGGGAGAGGGAAGAGCAGTTTTCCAATCCCGTTAGGCACAGAAGACCTGGTCGCAGAAGACAGGCGTTTGAACGCCGTCTGCCGCCATAACAGGGCCTTCCTGGCGGCGGACACGGGGTTTTTCGCCGCCAAAAGGGAAATAAGCCCCTGGGTAGGATGACGCGTCTTGTGCTCTGACGCGTCACCAAAAGAACGAATACCGGGCGCAGACAAAGGGCGCATGAGCCACGCCTTTTTCCGCCCAAATGAGGCACTGGGTGGAGGCAAGGGGCGCACTAGCGCCGCCCCTCTTTTACTGTTGTTTCGCCCCTTTTACGGAGCGAACATAGGCAAAGGGTGCAAGAGTGCCGCCATCCACCCAAAGAGATATACCAGGCCAGGCGAAGACAAAGGGCGTATCATTACCGTCTTCCGCCTGAAGGGCCTTCCGGACGGCGGATACGGGCAGTCCGGCGTCCAAAGGGAAGTAAGCCCCTGGTGGGGTGACATGCAAAACAATGGTGTTCCGGCATGTCACCACAAACACAAGAGGAGGAGCATCAATAGCTCCATAATTGAGGGGGTCCACGATAGTGGACCAGCGCTGTCGGGGTTGCGGTGGTGTCCGAAAGGGTTCCCGCGATTCCGGCGTTACAGCGCCTTGAAGGAACACCGGGGAGTTTAGTCGGTGCAAGTCCGACATACCCCCCCACCCTTCCCGTGGGGTGGGGGGTATGCGAAGGCATTCTCCTCGAAAAAAAAAAAAAAAAAAAAAAAAAAAGGTTAGGTTAGGTTAGGTTAGGTTAGGTTAGGTTAGGTTAGGTTAGGTTGGGGACGAAGGCTGCCCACGTCCGTAGGAGATTACCCTGAGATACCCTACACGTGTTTTCCCCGGGTGGTGCTAAGAGGCAGTGGGAAGGGGCTACTGTGCACGATCCTCGCATGGAGGAACGTGCGGAGGAGCCCTTACCCTTAGTTAAGTTTAGTGTTAGGTGGATGAATGAATGAACGATGAATATGTGGATGAATGAACGAGTGAGGGAACGAATGTGTGGATGAATAAATGAGTGAGGGAATGAATGGAATGGCCAGGTGCTTCGGTTTGACCGGGCGAACTCTACTGGCCAGGAGGGAAGCTCTCTGAGTGAGCTGTGAGACGGCTCGGTGGCGCTAATTCCGTCGCTGAGTGACGTCCGGAGGGGCCTACCAACCCCTTGATCCGGCCTATTTTCCGGCCTATTCGTTTTGCTTCAGCGACCCCCTTAGTGGTGTTTGGGGGTACGTCGCATTACTTAGAAGCCGAAGAGGACTTGCCTTGATTGGCCGGTCCTGAGAGAGAACTCTTAAAAACCTACGGATACCGGGGGACCTCCGTAGTATGTACCCCCCGCGTCGGAATGGGCGTAGTCCGAATGCGGGAGTTTTTAGATCGACCCATATTCGTGGGACTTAGAATGGAATTAAACAACAAAAAACAAAACAAAGATGTAGAGGAGTGCCGCAAGGCCGATGAGGAGCTCAAGAGAGCAACAGAGGTGGTGAGCGTAAAAGCTGGCGGTAGTGGAGGGTCGGCTAATGCGCAGAAGGAAGTGGCCGCGAGCGGACAGTTGCCAGGCGACGAGCGCGCTGTGTGCGCCAGTAGCGACAGCAGCCTAATGACCGTGGATTCCAACGAGGGACGGCCAAACAAGCTGTGGAGAAGGGTGAAGCGCACCAGGCGCACTGCTCAAGGAGACGAAGGAGGGCTGAGCTCCGACAGCGAAGATGGATTGCCGGCGGCCAAGCAGGCCGTGACGAGCAAAGGCAGGGGCAAGCCGTATAGTACTGGCCAGTACGTTGGCTTAGCCCAAACTAAGAGGGAGTTCTTAGCCGCACAACGGGCGGAGATGCAGCTGCAAGCGGAGCAAGAGGTGGCTCAAATGACGCTCAGTCTCCGATCTGGGAGGTCCTCGCACCTCTCAGATTATTCTATGGCATGCGAAGATCCAGACGGTCTGGACGCAATCCCAGCTGCCGATCTAAACAAGAGGGTAATGGACAGTGTGGCCACGATCACAACGGTGGCCAAAAAGTCAAAAAACCTTAAAGGCACTTTCCAGCGTGCCCTTAATGAGGCAGCCGCAAACATCAAGGATGTAACCGAGGTTCTTCTGTACAGAACCTCTACGGACGAGACAAAGAAATTGCAGGCGGACAATGCCCGCCTGCAAAAGGATGTAACGGAACTCCGTAAGGAGTTGGAAGAGCTTAGGGCGCAAGTAGCGCGTTCCGCTCCACCCGTTAAAACAACGGAGGATTTAAAGCGGGAAATAATGATGGAGGTAGGCGGGATGGTGAACGCGAGAATGGAGTCGATGGACGATCGACTCCTGCCGGAGAAACGGCTGCGACCGGCACTCGCCGCAGACAGGAGGAATGCCGCTGCCGCCGTCAAGGCTGCAGTACCCCAACTGTCACCGGAGCCGATAGCTGGCCCCTCGGGGGTCACCCAAACTGCCGAAACTGCCCCTGCCAGCAAAGGGAAGGGAGTGGGCAAAAAATCAAAGGGTACGACGGTGGCACCTACTCCGACACAGGACTGGCCACAGTTGCCAGCACCTAGGGCCTCGGAAGGGCCATGGACAACCGTGGTGAATAAAAAGAAGCGGAAAAAGGGGAAGGGCGTTCAAGCTGAGCAGCAGAACCCGACGAGAACCGCCACGCTACGGCGACAGCCCCAGAAACGGCCTACACTGCGGCAAGAACAACAGCCACAGGCTAAACCTGCCACGCGGGCAAGGCCAAACCACCAACATAAGAGGCAGAAACCACCGCGGTCATCAGCGGTGGTTATAACGTTACAGCCTGGTGCGGCAGAAAAGGGCGTGTCATACGCAGACGCCATCACCAAGGCCAAAAATATGGTGGACCTGGCTAGTCTGGGCATTCCGGCTCTCCGTTTTCGGACAGCGGCGACAGGCGCCCGAATATTAGAAGTGCCCGGCGCCACAAGCGGAGAGAAGGCGGACTCCTTGGCTATAAAGTTAAAGGAGGTCCTCAACTGTGAGGAAGTCCGGATCTCCAGACCCGTCAAATGCGCGGAGCTGCGCGTGACGGGGCTGGACGACTCCGTAACGGCAAACGAGGTGGCAGCGGCCGTCGCCCGCGTGGGCGGATGCGCAATCGACGCGGTGAAGTGTGGCGAAATTCGCCGCAATTTTGCCGGTCTCGGTGCAACAATTGTGCGTTGCCCGGTGGCAGCGGCAAACAAGGTTGCAGACAGTGGCAGATTATTGGTTGGGTGGGTGTCAGCCCAGGCAAAACTGCTCAATGCCAAGCCAATGAGGTGTTTCCGATGCCTAGTAGTGGGGCACGTTAGAGAACAGTGCACATCCGAGATCGACCGCAGCGAGCAATGCTACCGCTGCGGCCGATCCGGGCACAAAGCCGGGGAATGTTCGGCCGAGCCACATTGCACGCTATGTGCAAGTGCTAAGAAGCCAGCCGGACACAAAATCGGGAGTGCGGCCTGTGCCCCACCTCCGAAGAGAAATGTGAGAACGCTTGCTGCCGCGGCCGAGACCCAGCAGCAACGGGCTCACCCACCGACAAGGGACGAGGGGGTTCGTATGGAGACCAATAATTAGTTATGGCCCTCCAGTTTCTACAGGCGAACCTCAACCACTCCGCCAGAGCTCAAGACCTTTTGGTTCAGAGCATGGCGGAGTGGTTGATACAAATAACAATTGTGACGGAACCGTATTGTGTTCCTTCTCGGAGTGACTGGATAGGAGATGTGGACGGTGTCGTTATCGTAGTGGCGGGAGCTTATGCACCGCCCTTCGATAATATTCTGAGGGGTCGTGGATGTGTCGCCGTTCTTTCAGGCGACATTGTTATAATAGGGGCATACTTTTCCCCCAATAAGACCATGGCGGAGTTTGAGGCGTTTCTTTCCGAGGTCGAAAGGCTTATCGGATGGAGTCGACCTCATCAAATACTAGTCGCCGGCGACTTCAACGCCAAATCTGCAATGTGGGGTTCGTCCACAACTGATGCACGTGGTGAAATGCTCGAGGAATGGGCAGTGACGTGTGGTGTCTCGGTGTTAAACCGGGGTACGGTCGACACGTGCATAAGGCATAATGGGGGCTCCGTTGTGGACGTAACGTTTGCAACCCCCATGCTTGCGTACCGTGTCCAGGGCTGGGAGGTACTGGAAGGAGTGGAGACGCTCTCGGATCACCGGTACATCCGATTCGAGATTTCCACACTTCCAGGGATACTGCAAAGTCCAAGCCGCGCCTCGAACGAGGAGAACCCGCGATGGGCGCTAAAACAAATGGATAGGGAAGTATTAGTGGAGGCCTCCATAGTCCAGGCATGGATACCAGGTCCAGAGGGGACAGTTGGCGTGGACGAAGAGGCGGAGTGGTTTCGGGAGGCAATGCACAACATCTGCGATGCCTCAATGCCCCGTGTCAGGTCGATGCCGCCTCGGCGAGCAGTTTAATGGTGGTCGAACGAAATCGCTCAGCTTCGCACTGAATGTGTAGCAAGAAGAAGAGACTACACTAGGAGCCGCAGAAGGAGGCTTCGAGATGAGAATAGGGAACAAGAGCTGTACGCCCTGTACAGGGAGACGGTAAAGTCCCTACAGAAGGCGATATCGAAAGCCAAGAGTGAAGCATGGGAGGAGTTGCTTGATACTTTGAACCATGACCCCTGGGGGAGACCTTACAAAATGGTTCGTAACAAACTCCGACCATGGGCACCGCCGTTGACGCAGAGCCTCCAGCCTCATTTACTTGAGAGTGTGGTTTCTGCTTTATTCCCGTCTGTGGGGGCACACACACCACCTACAATGCTCATACCAGCGGGAAACCAGAGTGAAGAGGATGAGACACCGGAGATTACGGAGGGAGAACTGAGGGCAGCTATACTGCGCCTTCGAGCTAAAAACAAGGCCCCGGGTCCTGATGGGATCCCTGGACGTGCATGGGTCGTGGCTCTGAAGGCGCTAGCTCCCAGATTCAAAGCGCTACTAGACGCTTGTTTTGCACAAGGCCGCTTTCCGCGCAGGTGGAAGACGGGAAAGCTGGTCTTGTTGCGCAAGGAAGGCCGACCAGTCGATTCTCCATCGGCATACAGGCCTATTGTCCTGCTGGACGAAGCGGGAAAGCTCTTTGAGCGTGTCATTGCTTCCCGCCTTAACGAACATCTGGGAACGACTGGCCCCAATCTGGCTGACTGCCAATTCGGATTCCGCAGAGGCAGATCCACCATAGATGCTATCGCACGGGTGAGGGCACTAGCGGAAGAAGCCGTTGGCCAGGGAGAGGTGGTACTGGCGGTGTCACTAGACATTGCTAATGCCTTTAACACTCTTCCATGGAGTTGCATCAGGGAAGCTCTCGTGTACCATCGAGTGCCCAGCTATTTGCGTCGGGTTGTTGGTACGTATCTGTCAGAGAGGGCTGTGACCTATCCCGGGAGAGTGGGATGGGGTCAGAAGGAGACAACGTGCGGTGTTCCACAGGGGTCGGTCCTTGGGCCACTCCTTTGGAACATAGGTTATGATTGGGTGCTACGAGGCTCCAATCTGCGAGGCATCGATGTATTTTGTTACGCGGACGATACGCTTGTCACAGCTCGTGGAAACACCTTCAGAGCAGCATCGATCCTCGCCACAGCCGGAGTGGCACACGTCATTGGGCGGATAAGACGTCTGGGACTTAAGGTGGCCCTCAACAAATCTGAAGCTCTATGTTTTCATGGACCTCGGAGAGCTCCCCCAGCTGGTGCTCAGATTATTGTGAGTGGAGTTTCCATCACGATCGGGTCGACCATGAAGTACTTGGGACTGGTCCTCGACAGTCGATGGAATTTTAGGGAACACTTTCGCCAGCAGAGTCCCAAATTGATGAAGTCAGCCATGGCTCTCGGCAGATTACTGCCGAATGTGAGAGGACCGAATGTTGGTTGCCGCCGACTGTATACTAATGTAGTCCGATCAATGGCCATGTATGGAGCCCCAATATGGGAAGGGGATCTTAGCTCCCAAAATTGCATGTTATTAAGAAGGCCACAGAGGGTAATGGCAATAAGAATGATCAGGGGGTACCGGACCATTTCCTACGAAGCAGCCTGTGTCATGGCTGGCACTCTTCCGTGGGATCTGGATGCCCGGGTACTGGCCGATCATCATGAACGGATTGCGGAGTGCCGGAGAGAGGGCATATACCCGCCTCCCGAGGAGGAAAAAAGATGGAGGGAAGAGGCCCGGGAGACGGCTTTGGAAAAATGGAGGGAAAGACTCGGTGATCCTAGGGCGGGACACCGAACGATAGAGGCGCTGAGACCTGTCCTCAAGGAGTGGATCGAGAGAGGCCATGGGTTCCTCTCATTTCGGCTTGTGCAGGTCCTGTCGGGACACGGATGTTTCGGCAGGTATCTCCACAGGATCGCCAGGAGGGAACCCACGGCTGCATGTCATCACTGCAGCGCGGTGGAAGACACTGCCCAACACACCCTGAGCGAGTGTTTGGGGTGGGCAGAACAACGGACTGAACTTGCCGCGGTAGCTGGCAGCGATCTTTCGCTGCCAACAGTTGTCGCGGCAATGATTGAAAGGGAGGAAGTGTGGGAGGCCATGAGAGCTTTCAGCGAACGCGTGATGGCACGCAAGGAAGATGCAGAGCGGGAGAGGGAAGATCAGTTTTCCAATCCCGTTAGGCACAGAAGACCTGGTCGCAGAAGACAGGCGTTTGAACGCCGTCTGCCGCCATAACAGGGCCTTCCTGGCGGCGGACACGGGGTTTTTCGCCGCCAAAAGGGAAATAAGCCCCTGGGTAGGATGACGCGTCTTGTGCTCTGACGCGTCACCAAAAGAATGAATACCGGGCGCAGACAAAGGGCGCATGAGCCACGCCTTTTTCCGCCCAAATGAGGCACTGGGTGGAGGCAAGGGGCGCACTAGCGCCGCCCCTCTTTTACTGTTGTTTCGCCCCTTTTACGGAGCGAACATAGGCAAAGGGTGCAAGAGTGCCGCCATCCACCCAAAGAGATATACCAGGCCAGGCGAAGACAAAGGGCGTATCATTACCGTCTTCCGCCTGAAGGGCCTTCCGGACGGCGGATACGGGCAGTCCGGCGTCCAAAGGGAAGTAAGCCCCTGGTGGGGGGACATGCAAAACAATGGTGTTCCGGCATGTCACCACAAACACAAGAGGAGGAGTATCAATAGCTCCATAATTGAGGGGGTCCACGATAGTGGACCAGCGCTGTCGGGGTTGCGGTGGTGTCCGAAAGGGTTCCCGCGATTCCGGCGTTACAGCGCCTTGAAGGAACACCGGGGAGTTTAGTCGGTGCAAGTCCGACATACCCCCCCACCCTTCCCGTGGGGTGGGGGGTATGCGAAGGCATTCTCCTCGAAAAAAAAAAAAAAAAAAAAAAAAAGGTTAGGTTAGGTTAGGTTAGGTTAGGTTAGGTTAGGTTAGGTTAGGTTAGGTTAGGTTAGGTTAGGTTAGGTTAGGTTAGGTTAGGTTAGGTTAGGTTAGGTTAGGTTAGGTTAGGTTAGGTTAGGTTAGGTTAGGTTAGGTTAGGTTAGGTTAGGTTAGGTTAGGTTAGGTTAGGTTAGGTTAGGTTAGGTTAGGTTAGGTTAGGTTAGGTTAGGTTAGGTTAGGTTAGGTTAGGTTAGGTTAGGTTAGGTTAGGTTAGGTTAGGTTAGGTTAGGTTAGGTTAGGTTAGGTTAGGTTAGGTTAGGTTAGGTTAGGTTAGGTTAGGTTAGGTTAGGTTAGGTTAGGTTAGGTTAGGTTTTTTTTTTTTTTTTTTTTTTTTTTTTAATTGGTTTCCTGTTGCTTTTTATTTTGCAACAATTTTATTTTCTTTTCTTTATTTTTCTATTACAATATAAATTCTTATATTAAAAGAAGGTTTACATCACTGATATCATTTTGCTTTACATATATAAATTTTTCTATGCATATCAATTTTTCTAGAAAATTGTATGAGAATTGAATTTATTACATTTATATTTATTATTATTGAGTATATTTTATGTATATCTTATTTTTCCTTATTACATTAATTCATTAGTTTCAATTCACATATTCTTATTTACATGGATTTGAATATTTGAAGAACTACGTTATATCTAAAGCATAAAAACTGTTTTACAATTTTAACTTAAATTACAGATACTTTACACATAACCTAAAATAAACTTAAACTATTATGGTGTTTATTTTTTCAATTAAATTAAATATAGCAAGAAAATGTCAAGTATTTTATGTCATCATTATAGAAGTTTATAGCAGTAGAAGAAGCAATAGATTTATGACACAAGAAACAATGAAAAAGTGAAACAATAAATAATTTAAACAAATGAAAATTAGTCAATAAATAAATTGTAAATAATTCAAATTCATTAAATAAAAAAAAAAAAAAAATAATAATAATATATAAAATTAAAAATCTTAATATTAATTATATTAAAATAAAAATATTAAAATGAGCACAAAAATAAAATAAAATAAATTAATATATAAAATGATGGCGTCCGTTATCGTGTTATAACGGTTTACCTATTTTATACATTTTCAATAAAAGAACAATTCTCTTCTCCAACTTTTCGAAGAATTTTCTTAGCATAATCAAAGAAAACGGTTCTTTGTTCCTGATTTCTTATAATATCATGTAAAGTTTTTACATCTATATTTTTATCCATTTTGCATTCGCAATCGTATCTCCAAAGTATAAACCTGGGACAGTCCACGAGTAGGTGCTCTACAGTCTGAGGTTTATCCTCTCCACAGGTGCACAGTGGACTCTCCGCCAGCTTAAATCTATGGAGATACGCCCGGAACCCTCCGTGCCCTGTCATTAATTGTGCATAATAATTGTCTATTTTAATGCTACGGAGTACTGAATAGGCAGAGGAAACAGATGGAAAAAAGATTTTTGTGGTGTTCCCAGTTACCGCAGATGAGTATATAGTTTGCCACTTAGATATAGATTCATTTCTTATAACTTTTTTGACATAAGAGATAGGAACTAAGTCATACCGAGGTGTTTCTTTATTGTGAAGGGCAGCTCGCTTGGCCAGTTCGTCAGCTCTCTCATTTCCGGGAATACCAGCATGAGCCCGCACCCAAAAATAACTGATTTTTATATTCAATGCTCTTAGCTGTACTAAACACTGTTTTATCTCACTCACCAACGGATTAAGTGAGTTAGGATCACCTAGAATCTCTAAACTAGACCTAGAGTCACTGGCAATACAGAACTCATCCGCACCCATACCATCCCTGATATATTGTAGAGCTCTAAGAATGGCAGAGAGCTCCGCCTGAAACACTGTGCAGTACCCGGCAAGTCTGAAACTCATATACCTGTACTCTCTGCCATGCTTCCAACAGGACACCGCTCCCCCCACCTTGTCCTCCAACTTACTCCCATCTGTATAAAGAATTGGCATCTCCGTATTCAATAGAGCTGCCTCCTCAATCGAACTTATCAGTTTAAAACTAATCACCATCCTATCAGCGGGATGCGGCAGATCAAACGGGCTTATCCTACTCTCTAGTGCGCGACCTGGTAGAGCGTCTATCTCTTTGCCTCGCTTGACCTCATACAACTCCGCATGCTCTCCTACCCTGATAGAGAGTGGAAGAAGCCTAGAGAGTACTAAACTAGAAACAAAAGAAACAGTTCTGTGCGATTTACTAATTTTTATGGCAAATGATCTAGAAATTCTATTTAAAATCTTTTCAATATAAATTTTCTTACATACATCCGCCCAGCAGCTCCCCGCATACAATATTGTGGGCTCCACAACTGCAATGTATATGAGTCTCAAGATCTCCGAGTTAAGTCCCCACTGCGCGCGAGCGGCCCTAGCTACCACCTTGTAGAACCCTATCGCCTTACCACACACACGCTCCAGATGATTACTAAATGTAAGCGCAGAGTCAATGGTCAACCCGAGTATCTTGAGACTATTCTCATACTTTATCTCTGTGCCATTCATTACCAAACGGGGTTTATAGTACCTAAGCCTTTTAGTTATAAGAAGCGCCTGGGTTTTATGAGCAGCAAACTTCAATCGTGAGCCGTTGCCCCACTCCATGATTGCGGCGAGCGCCCCATTGACTCTATCCTCTAGTTCTTGTTCGGAGCTCGAAGAAGCCAGAACAAGTATGTCATCCGCGAAAGCCTGCACCCATACTCCCTCATGACTCATCTCGAGCAGTGGGTTAAGCTGGATGTTCCACAATATTGGACCACATGTAGAGCCCTGAATACACCCTTTATTTGTTTCCCTAATGACAGTCTCCCCGGCATAACGAAGCTCCACACTACGATCTGATAGATAGCTAGCAATAAAACGTGTAATACTAGGATCCACTTCCTTGCTAATAAGCTGATTTAATATAGCCGGCCACCAAGCACTGTCGAATGCGCCTTCAATATCCAGCGATACCATGACCACTATTTCCTTTCTACTCAAAGCTCCCCTGACCATGGTCATAGCGTCGTAAAGTGCATCTTCAGTGCTTTTTTGCGGCGTGAAACCATACTGGAGTGGACTTAACTTTTGTTCTCTTCCTAATTGCCATTGCAGCCTGTTTACAAATAGCTTCTCTAAAATTTTACCTAAAACCGGGAGGAGACCAATCGGGCGGTAAGACTTCGGTTTCGCGTAATCATCTTTACCGGGTTTCGGAATAACCTTTATCGTGGCAATCTTCCATATCCGTGGGAAGCAGCCGCGTCTAAGACACTGTGAAAACAATTCAACCAAAAGCTCCGGACAGACTCTGTAAGCTTTCGCGCAAATGTCCAGAGTGAAACCATCCCCTCCAGGCGCCTTTCTCGAGCTCATTCCTCTCAGAACAGTCTCTACCTCATGTCGCGTAAACGGGAGGCCAGACGACGTCGTTGGATCATGCCTGATTGCCTCTACCATGTCACTAACATTAGATCTGAAGGTAGCCTGCTCCTGTGTATCTTCACTACTATCATCCCAGGGATAAAATGTATCAGCCAACAGCACTGCAGACTCACGCTCAGTTAGGGTAGTTCCGTCGGACGCTTCGAGTAGTTTATCCTGCGCATGGAACGAACAAGCCTTCATGACTCGATACGAGCGCTGCCAAACTGTCTCTTTTTTCTCACTGATGCAAAAGTTTTTCCAACTGAGGGTTATAGCGTCTTCTATAGCCTTTTTATAACTAGCTTTTGCATGTAAATAGGCCTCTATTACATACTGTCGTCTATTCGGATTGGCTTTACGCACTCTCCTTCTGAGTTTTGTGACTTCCGCCTTTTGAATAGTTAATTCGGGTGTCCACCACTGACAAGCTTTCCGAGCTTTTAATGCGGGTAAGTGGGGAATAGCTCTCTCACAAGCGTCAGTCACACACTCCGAATACTGCACAGTAAGTTCCTCAATACTCTCCTTACTGGCTGCCTCCAAGACCTTTTCTATCCCTAAATCTATAGCTTGAAGCCTATCGCGAAACTCTACCTCAAACAGTGTCCAATCTGCCTTCTCTACATTATAAATACGCGTACTGCTATTAGTGAGAGCTCCAGTATCCGCTGCTCTACCTACATTCGCTTTAAACAAGATGGCTCTGTGGTCTGACAATGTACAGAATTTCTCATCTACTCTCCAATCATCAACACAAGCTAAGAGAGATTGGGAGCAGGTAGTGATATCTATAATACTAGTGGATTCCACACCCGATCTGTGGACGTTAAAAGTTGGCACATTTCCACGATTAATGACTTCCAACCCTACCTCAGCCAGAGTGTCAACCACAATAGAACCTCTCTCGTCCTCAGTACCACATCCCCACCAATGACTATAGGCATTCACATCCCCTGCGAGAATTATATTTTCTAAAGCCATATCTGATATAATACCCTTAATTTCTATAGCATATGAATTTAAATTTATTTCCCTATCCAAATAAATACTCACCAAACCTAATCTATAACTGCCAAATTTTAAAATAACTCCGGTTATATCTTCCGTTATGAAACGCATATTTTCAACATAATTAATAGTAGGATCAATGATAACAATGGCCGCCCTTACCGGCCTATTTCTGTCATTTGTATTCTTTTGAATGACACGGCAGCCCGATGGCACCGTCATGTGCCCTTTGATCCCTACGTACGGTTCCTGAAGCAGAAGAACTGAAAAGCCTCGGATTGTAGCCTCTCGAAGACATTCATGGGTCGCGGCACGCCCTCGGCCCAAGTTGTACTGAACAATGTTTAGTTCCACCGAGGTGCCCTTAACAATACCTAATATTCAGTCGCGCCATCCTGTCCCACTTCTGCCACTCCGGGCAGTCCGCGCTGTACGCGGGATGATCGCAGCCCGAAGTCCGTTTAGCCTGACAATTGACACAGTGGGGAGGCTGGTTTTTATTCGGGCAGCCGCGAGTGTCATGACTAGCGCTACAATACCCACACTTAGGCTCCACGATTTTACAGTCGGCGGCCCTATGCGAAAAACCTAAACACCTATAGCACTGTAATATAGGCGACTGGTCAAATACTGATACCATTTGATACCCCAGTCGCAGTCGCTGATCAACAAGAGCCCCCCACATCATAGGACTGACCTGCATAACAACGTTAACTAGCCCTGAATTCCTTCCCCGAACCCTTCGTATTACCTTAGCCGTGCGTTGCTCAGACGGAATGCGCAGGAGCAAGCCATTATTTTGCTGGATTAATGCTTCAACTACTTTAGTGTCACTCATGTCAGCAACAACTCCAACCAACCGTATGAAAGGGTCCTTCGATGTTGGCTCCGAAACCGTGAAATCATCACCCAGAGCCTTCACCGCGTCAGTCATCACCGATCGCTCCCTATCCGTCTCCAACGAGATCGCGACTCTACTGTTCCGACACTTGCGCACTCCGCTCACTCCCACTCCCAGGTTCACTACATCCACCCCGCTCTTAATGGTTGATATAATTTGATCACCAGTGTGCATAGGATTTTTCGATTCTACGATCATCGTGTACCTGGGTGTAGCTAAAGCAGCTGCGTAGGAAGGCATAGCACCGGAATGAGTTTGTTGAGTCCCCAAAGCCGGCCCCCGGAATGAACCAGGCCCGTCGCCCGATTGTACCTGAGGCATCATCACTGACTCCGCGGGGAAGCCAGCGGGAGCCCCAGTGATGGGATCGACGGCGCGGCCGGGAGCCGGGACGTGCGGCTTCGGCCGGCGGCACTCTTCGCGAAGAGCACGCACCTCCGCGACCAACACGTCTACTTTGTCGGGAGCATCGTCGTCGCCGCGCTCGGCAGAGACGGATCCGGACCGAGACTGCTCCTGCAACTGGACCACCAGGGAACGAGTGGCCTCAGTCTCGAGATAAGTTTTCTCATTAGATAATCTCAACTCTTCTAACTGTTTCAGGAAGGACGCGTTCATAGCTTCCAACCTACTGACCTGCTCTTTATATATGTAAGTATGATTTTTCTCCGCCGAAGCCCTAATTCTCTCTTTCTCAGCCATATGTCTGTTTCTCGAGTCAGAGAGACGTATTACAATATCATAAAGTGATTTCAAATCTCTCAGAATAGCCTCACGTATCTCTCTATTAAGATTTTTTGATCGCTCTATCTGCATTTTAGAGTTTTTCAAAATGTCGCCAGCCACCCGAGGAGCTTCATGAAGGCCTCCTCCGCCTCCTAACGACATCATGGAGATGTCCATAGCATCACCCGGACTCTCCAGCAAGCCTCTCATCCCAGCTGAATTGGGTGCCGATACATTGCCACTTGGCATTAGTTCAGGTGTCCCCTGACCCAGCGGTATGTTAATAAGAGAGTCCAAAGTCATAGGACTTTGCCCCGCCTGTTTCGAGGATCCCGCCTCAGCCTGAGTCTGCGCTCGGCGGTATTCGATAATAGCGCCCGCCAACTTCTTGGCGCTCTGATGAAGAGGATCCTGATCGAGTTGGTTGGGCTCAGACCGAGTCAGGGCCTCCTGCTGAGTCTTCGTAATTATCCGTGCCGACTCCTGTCTCTGCGAAGCATCCGGTACGGCAGAGGGCTGCGGCTGAGAGTTCGACCTAGCCAACTGATGCCTAGTCATTTTGGATTTAGGCATTACTATCGGTCTAGACGTCATTTTTAAAACAAATACACTTTTATAATGTTATTAATAATAGCACTACCAGTTAATATTAAAAAAAAAAAATAAAAAAAAATAAAAAATTAAACTCTATGTAGAGTCATGAAACTACCTGAAAGATAGTCCAGTTCAAGCCCTACAGTATGCAAAAAACCGCACTGCTGTAGAACCTCTAGTTCCGGAGATATTAAATTTCAAAACTCAGCCAAAAATCAAAAAAGTTGGGGTTGCAACCCCTAAAAAGTTCTTAAAAACAAATGTTATGTTCAGGCTACCTATCTCTTATGCCAGAATGAAAGTTAATGTAAATAAATGTATTTTAAAAGAAATTTTAAGTTTGATTTTGAAAAAAAAAATTCTAAGTCGAAAGTCGTTTTTGGGGGTAGGGGGTTGAAACTTTGCCCAAATGATCAGGGAAGGTCCGAAGGGTAGGCGGCTTCTGGCTACCGTGGGGGGGGTTGTTAGGGGGGGGGACCCGGATAAAATGGTCAGATTTGCTCTAGCACCCCTAGTTTCGCCCCAAAATGCAAAACAAGTTTATTTGCGGTTGGTCGAGAGGAAGGGTACTTTTTGAAAAAACGTTATTAAATAAATATATGGGACTGAAAAATCTGAAAAATTTACTGAAGTTAATGAATGAAATGTTATAACCTATTAATGTTTTAGAAAAGATTTGATACCTAAAAACTTGTTAAGGGGATCACTCTAAAGTTAGGGGTTGTAAACCCAACAACCGCAAAAAAACACTAAAAAATTTATCCTGCTCACCCCTGGCCCGTGTAAAATCTGGGAAAAATTTTAGTAATAGAAGACAATATACGAAGCAAAATGGCGTTTAAATTTTTGAAAAATTTACTGTGCAAGTATGTTTAAAAAATTCCCAAAACTACACCTTAAATTTCGAATTTTTGTAAACGTTTATTTTAGTAACGTGCTCGGAAACCGCTAGTCAGAAAAATCTGAAATTTTGCACAGTGGTAGTACCACACCTAAAGTATATTTTAGAGTTCTAAAAACATAAGATCATAGATCTTATTTCGATGATAAAAAAGGTCAAAGTTCATGAGATTTTAAAAACCTTGCGTCTTCCCAGGGGGTGGTCCAATCGGGATGCTCGAGGTGTCTGCTGGCAGGCCTTGAAGTTCTTCTCAATATAAAGTTCCTCGATCCGAGCCCAGAAGTCTAGATCCAGGACCACGTGCCACGTGGTTTTTAGGTTTTTTGCATGCAACTCAGCGAGTTCCAACGGGAAAAATCCAGGACTCAGCTGAGTCGTAGTCCCACTCGAGACGCGTCGATGTGCAGTAGAAAAAATGGGGGTCGTCGCTGAAAAACGAGCAGCGTTTCAGTCAGAAGATCCAGGTTGAGGTTAGGATTCGGTTTTTTCGGTCTGGTTCCTCCAAAAATGGTCCGATTTGAAAAATTTCTACAACACTGAAATCCTCGCGACAGCGCGCAATCACTGACGTATCATTTAGCACAATTTGGTGTACAAAGCCCTTTTTATTGATTTTTCGAACGCGGAGCGACTCAAATTCGTGGCGCTCAGGCTCGCGGCTCGAGTGGAACTGGGTTAGGTTAGGTTAGGTTAGGTTAGGTTAGGTTAGGTTAGGTTAGGTTAGGTTAGGTTAGGTTAGGTTAGGTTAGGTTAGGTTAGGTTAGGTTAGGTTAGGTTAGGTTAGGTTAGGTTAGGTTAGGTTAGGTTAGGTTAGGTTAGGTTAGGTTAGGTTAGGTTAGGTTAGGTTAGGTTAGGTTAGGTTAGGTTAGGTTAGGTTAGGTTAGGTTAGGTTAGGTTAGGTTAGGTTAGGTTAGGTTAGGTTAGGTTAGGTTAGGTTAGGTTAGGTTAGGTTAGGTTAGGTTAGGTTAGGTTAGGTTAGGTTAGGTTAGGTTAGGTTAGGTTAGGTTAGGTTAGGTTAGGTTAGGTTAGGTTAGGTTAGGTTAGGTTAGGTTAGGTTAGGTTAGGTTAGGTTAGGTTAGGTTAGGTTAGGTTAGGTTAGGTTAGGTTAGGTTAGGTTAGGTTAGGTTAGGTTAGGTTAGGTTAGGTTAGGTTAGGTTAGGTTAGGTTAGGTTAGGTTAGGTTAGGTTAGGTTAGGTTAGGTTAGGTTAGGTTAGGTTAGGTTAGGTTAGGTTAGGTTAGGTTAGGTTAGGTTAGGTTAGGTTAGGTTAGGTTAGGTTAGGTTAGGTTAGGTTAGGTTAGGTTAGGTTAGGTTAGGTTAGGTTAGGTTAGGTTAGGTTAGGTTAGGTTAGGTTAGGTTAGGTTAGGTTAGGTTAGGTTAGGTTAGGTTAGGTTAGGTTAGGTTAGGTTAGGTTAGGTTAGGTTAGGTTAGGTTAGGTTAGGTTAGGTTAGGTTAGGTTAGGTTAGGTTAGGTTAGGTTAGGTTAGGTTAGGTTAGGTTAGGTTAGGTTAGGTTAGGTTAGGTTAGGTTAGGTTAGGTTAGGTTAGGTTAGGTTAGGTTAGGTTAGGTTAGGTTAGGTTAGGTTAGGTTAGGTTAGGTTAGGTTAGGTTAGGTTAGGTTAGGTTAGGTTAGGTTAGGTTAGGTTAGGTTAGGTTAGGTTAGGTTAGGTTAGGTTAGGTTAGGTTAGGTTAGGTTAGGTTAGGTTAGGTTAGGTTAGGTTAGGTTAGGTTAGGTTAGGTTAGGTTAGGTTAGGTTAGGTTGGGGACGAAGGCTGCCCACGTCCGTAGGAGATTACCCTGAGATACCCTACACGTGTTTTCCCCGGGTGGTGCTAAGAGGCAGTGGGAAGGGGCTACTGTGCACGATCCTCGCATGGAGGAACGTGCGGAGGAGCCCTTACCCTTAGTTAAGTTTAGTGTTAGGTGGATGAATGAATGAACGATGAATATGTGGATGAATGAACGAGTGAGGGAACGAATGTGTGGATGAATAAATGAGTGAGGGAATGAATGGAATGGCCAGGTGCTTCGGTTTGACCGGGCGAACTCTACTGGCCAGGAGGGAAGCTCTCTGAGTGAGCTGTGAGACGGCTCGGTGGCGCTAATTCCGTCGCTGAGTGACGTCCGGAGGGGCCTACCAACCCCTTGATCCCGACCTATTCGTTTTGCTTCAGCGACCCCCTTAGTGGTGTTTGGGGGTACGTCGCATTACTTAGAAGCCGAAGAGGACTTGCCTTGATTGGCCGGTCCTGAGAGAGAACTCTGAAAAACCTACGGATACCGGGGGACCTCCGTAGTATGTACCCCCCGCGTCGGAATGGGCGTAGTCCGAATGCGGGAGTTTTTAGATCGACCCATATTCGTGGGACTTAGAATGGAATTAAACAACAAAAAACAAAACAAAGATGTAGAGGAGTGCCGCAAGGCCAATGAGGAGCTCAAGAGAGCAACAGAGGTGGTGAGCGTAAAAGCTGGCGGTAGTGGAGGGTCGGCTAATGCGCAGAAGGAAGTGGCCGCGAGCGGGCAGTTGCCAGACGACGAGCGCGCTGTGTGCGCCAGTAGCGACAGCAGCCTAATGACCGTGGATTCCAACGAGGGACGGCCAAACAAGCTGTGGAGAAGGGTGAAGCGCACCAGGCGCACTGCTCAAGGAGACGAAGGAGGGCTGAGCTCCGACAGCGAAGATGGATTGCCGGCGGCCAAGCAGGCCGTGACGAGCAAAGGCAGGGGCAAGCCGTATAGTACTGGCCAGTACGTTGGCTTAGCCCAAACTAAGAGGGAGTTCTTAGCCGCACAACGGGCGGAGATGCAGCTGCAAGCGGAGCAAGAGGTGGCTCAAATGACGCTCAGTCTCCGATCTGGGAGGTCCTCGCACCTCTCAGATTATTCTATGGCATGCGAAGATCCAGACGGTCTGGACGCAATCCCAGCTGCCGATCTAAACAAGAGGGTAATGGACAGTGTGGCCACGATCACAACGGTGGCCAAAAAGTCAAAAAACCTTAAAGGCACTTTCCAGCGTGCCCTTAATGAGGCAGCCGCAAACATCAAGGATGTAACCGAGGTTCTTCTGTACAGAACCTCTACGGACGAGACAAAGAAATTGCAGGCGGACAATGCCCGCCTGCAAAAGGATGTAACGGAACTCCGTAAGGAGTTGGAAGAGCTTAGGGCGCAAGTAGCGCGTTCCGCTCCACCCGTTAAAACAACGGAGGATTTAAAGCGGGAAATAATGATGGAGGTAGGCGGGATGGTGAACGCGAGAATGGAGTCGATGGACGATCGACTCCTGCCGGAGAAACGGCTGCGACCGGCACTCGCCGCAGACAGGAGGAATGCCGCTGCCGCCGTCAAGGCTGCAGTACCCCAACTGTCACCGGAGCCGATAGCTGGCCCCTCGGGGGTCACCCAAACTGCCGAAACTGCCCCTGCCAGCAAAGGGAAGGGAGTGGGCAAAAAATCAAAGGGTACGACGGTGGCACCTACTCCGACACAGGACTGGCCACAGTTGCCAGCACCTAGGGCCTCGGAAGGGCCATGGACAACCGTGGTGAATAAAAAGAAGCGGAAAAAGGGGAAGGGCGTTCAAGCTGAGCAGCAGAACCCGACGAGAACCGCCACGCTACGGCGACAGCCCCAGAAACGGCCTACACTGCGGCAAGAACAACAGCCACAGGCTAAACCTGCCACGCGGGCAAGGCCAAACCACCAACATAAGAGGCAGAAACCACCGCGGTCATCAGCGGTGGTTATAACGTTACAGCCTGGTGCGGCAGAAAAGGGCGTGTCATACGCAGACGCCATCACCAAGGCCAAAAATATGGTGGACCTGGCTAGTCTGGGCATTCCGGCTCTCCGTTTTCGGACAGCGGCGACAGGCGCCCGAATATTAGAAGTGCCCGGCGCCACAAGCGGAGAGAAGGCGGACTCCTTGGCTATAAAGTTAAAGGAGGTCCTCAACTGTGAGGAAGTCCGGATCTCCAGACCCGTCAAATGCGCGGAGCTGCGCGTGACGGGGCTGGACGACTCCGTAACGGCAAACGAGGTGGCAGCGGCCGTCGCCCGCGTGGGCGGATGCGCAATCGACGCGGTGAAGTGTGGCGAAATTCGCCGCAATTTTGCCGGTCTCGGTGCAACAATTGTGCGTTGCCCGGTGGCAGCGGCAAACAAGGTTGCAGACAGTGGCAGATTATTGGTTGGGTGGGTGTCAGCCCAGGCAAAACTGCTCAATGCCAAGCCAATGAGGTGTTTCCGATGCCTAGTAGTGGGGCACGTTAGAGAACAGTGCACATCCGAGATCGACCGCAGCGAGCAATGCTACCGCTGCGGCCGATCCGGGCACAAAGCCGGGGAATGTTCGGCCGAGCCACATTGCACGCTATGTGCAAGTGCTAAGAAGCCAGCCGGACACAAAATCGGGAGTGCGGCCTGTGCCCCACCTCCGAAGAGAAATGTGAGAACGCTTGCTGCCGCGGCCGAGACCCAGCAGCAACGGGCTCACCCACCGACAAGGGACGAGGGGGTTCGTATGGAGACCAATAATTAGTTATGGCCCTCCAGTTTCTACAGGCGAACCTCAACCACTCCGCCAGAGCTCAAGACCTTTTGGTTCAGAGCATGGCGGAGTGGTTGATACAAATAACAATTGTGACGGAACCGTATGGTGTTCCTTCTCGGAGTGACTGGATAGGAGATGTGGATGGTGTCGTTATCGTAGTGGCGGGAGCTTATGCACCGCCCTTCGATAATATTCTGAGGGGTCGTGGATGTGTCGCCGTTCTTTCAGGCGACATTGTTATAATAGGGGCATACTTTTCCCCCAATAAGACCATGGCGGAGTTTGAGGCGTTTCTTTCCGAGGTCGAAAGGCTTATCGGATGGAGTCGACCTCATCAAATACTAGTCGCCGGCGACTTCAACGCCAAATCTGCAATGTGGGGTTCGTCCACAACTGATGCACGTGGTGAAATGCTCGAGGAATGGGCAGTGACGTGTGGTGTCTCGGTGTTAAACCGGGGTACGGTCGACACGTGCATAAGGCATAATGGGGGCTCCGTTGTGGACGTAACGTTTGCAACCCCCATGCTTGCGTACCGTGTCCAGGGCTGGGAGGTACTGGAAGGAGTGGAGACGCTCTCGGATCACCGGTACATCCGATTCGAGATTTCCACACTTCCAGGGATACTGCAAAGTCCAAGCCGCGCCTCGAACGAGGAGAACCCGCGATGGGCGCTAAAACAAATGGATAGGGAAGTATTAGTGGAGGCCTCCATAGTCCAGGCATGGATACCAGGTCCAGAGGGGACAGTTGACGTGGACGAAGAGGCGGAGTGGTTTCGGGAGGCAATGCACAACATCTGCGATGCCTCAATGCCCCGTGTCAGGTCGATGCCGCCTCGGCGAGCAGTTTATTGGTGGTCGAACGAAATCGCTCAGCTTCGCACTGAATGTGTAGCAAGAAGAAGAGACTACACTAGGAGCCGCAGAAGGAGGCTTCGAGATGAGAATAGGGAACAAGAGCTGTACGCCCTGTACAGGGAGACGGTAAAGTCCCTACAGAAGGCGATATCGAAAGCCAAGAGTGAAGCATGGGAGGAGTTGCTTGATACTTTGAACCATGACCCCTGGGGGAGACCTTACAAAATGGTTCGTAACAAACTCCGACCATGGGCACCGCCGTTGACGCAGAGCCTCCAGCCTCATTTACTTGAGAGTGTGGTTTCTGCTTTATTCCCGTCTGTGGGGGCACACACACCACCTACAATGCTCATACCAGCGGGAAACCAGAGTGAAGAGGATGAGACACCGGAGATTACGGAGGGAGAACTGAGGGCAGCTATACTGCGCCTTCGAGCTAAAAACAAGGCCCCGGGTCCTGATGGGATCCCTGGACGTGCATGGGTCGTGGCTCTGAAGGCGCTAGCTCCCAGATTCAAAGCGCTACTAGACGCTTGTTTTGCACAAGGCCGCTTTCCGCGCAGGTGGAAGACGGGAAAGCTGGTCTTGTTGCGCAAGGAAGGCCGACCAGTCGATTCTCCATCGGCATACAGGCCTATTGTCCTGCTGGACGAAGCGGGAAAGCTCTTTGAGCGTGTCATTGCTTCCCGCCTTAACGAACATCTGGGAACGACTGGCCCCAATCTGGCTGACTGCCAATTCGGATTCCGCAGAGGCAGATCCACCATAGATGCTATCGCACGGGTGAGGGCACTAGCGGAAGAAGCCGTTGGCCAGGGAGAGGTGGTACTGGCGGTGTCACTAGACATTGCTAATGCCTTCAACACTCTTCCATGGAGTTGCATCAGGGAAGCTCTCGTGTACCATCGAGTGCCCAGCTATTTGCGTCGGGTTGTTGGTACGTATCTGTCAGAGAGGGCTGTGACCTATCCCGGGAGAGTGGGATGGGGTCAGAAGGAGACAACGTGCGGTGTTCCACAGGGGTCGGTCCTTGGGCCACTCCTTTGGAACATAGGTTATGATTGGGTGCTACGAGGCTCCAATCTGCGAGGCATCGATGTATTTTGTTACGCGGACGATACGCTTGTCACAGCTCGTGGAAACACCTTCAGAGCAGCATCGATCCTCGCCACAGCCGGAGTGGCACACGTCATTGGGCGGATAAGACGTCTGGGACTTAAGGTGGCCCTCAACAAATCTGAGGCTCTATGTTTTCATGGACCTCGGAGAGCTCCCCCAGCTGGTGCTCAGATTATTGTGAGTGGAGTTTCCATCACGATCGGGTCGACCATGAAGTACTTGGGACTGGTCCTCGACAGTCGATGGAATTTTAGGGAACACTTTCGCCAGCAGAGTCCCAAATTGATGAAGTCAGCCATGGCTCTCGGCAGATTACTGCCGAATGTGAGAGGACCGAATGTTGGTTGCCGCCGACTGTATACTAATGTAGTCCGATCAATGGCCATGTATGGAGCCCCAATATGGGAAGGGGATCTTAGCTCCCAAAATTGCATGTTATTAAGAAGGCCACAGAGGGTAATGGCAATAAGAATGATCAGGGGGTACCGGACCATTTCCTACGAAGCAGCCTGTGTCATGGCTGGCACTCTTCCGTGGGATCTGGATGCCCGGGTACTGGCCGATCATCATGAACGGATTGCGGAGTGCCGGAGAGAGGGCATATACCCGCCTCCCGAGGAGGAAAAAAGATGGAGGGAAGAGGCCCGGGAGACGGCTTTGGAAAAATGGAGGGAAAGACTCGGTGATCCTAGGGCGGGATACCGAACGATAGAGGCGCTAAGACCTGTCCTCAAGGAGTGGATCGAGAGAGGCCATGGGTTCCTCTCATTTCGGCTTGTGCAGGTCCTGTCGGGACACGGATGTTTCGGCAGGTATCTCCACAGGATCGCCAGGAGGGAACCCACGGCTGCATGTCATCACTGCAGCGCGGTGGAAGACACTGCCCAACACACCCTGAGCGAGTGTTTGGGGTGGGCAGAACAACGGACTGAACTTGCCGCGGTAGCTGGCAGCGATCTTTCGCTGCCAACAGTTGTCGCGGCAATGATTGAAAGGGAGGAAGTGTGGGAGGCCATGAGAGCTTTCAGCGAACGCGTGATGGCACGCAAGGAAGATGCAGAGCGGGAGAGGGAAGAGCAGTTTTCCAATCCCGTTAGGCACAGAAGACCTGGTCGCAGAAGACAGGCGTTTGAACGCCGTCTGCCGCCATAACAGGGCCTTCCTGGCGGCGGACACGGGGTTTTTCGCCGCCAAAAGGGAAATAAGCCCCTGGGTAGGATGACGCGTCTTGTGCTCTGACGCGTCACCAAAAGAACGAATACCGGGCGCAGACAAAGGGCGCATGAGCCACGCCTTTTTCCGCCCAAATGAGGCACTGGGTGGAGGCAAGGGGCGCACTAGCGCCGCCCCTCTTTTACTGTTGTTTCGCCCCTTTTACGGAGCGAACATAGGCAAAGGGTGCAAGAGTGCCGCCATCCACCCAAAGAGATATACCAGGCCAGGCGAAGACAAAGGGCGTATCATTACCGTCTTCCGCCTGAAGGGCCTTCCGGACGGCGGATACGGGCAGTCCGGCGTCCAAAGGGAAGTAAGCCCCTGGTGGGGTGACATGCAAAACAATGGTGTTCCGGCATGTCACCACAAACACAAGAGGAGGAGCATCAATAGCTCCATAATTGAGGGGGTCCACGATAGTGGACCAGCGCTGTCGGGGTTGCGGTGGTGTCCGAAAGGGTTCCCGCGATTCCGGCGTTACAGCGCCTTGAAGGAACACCGGGGAGTTTAGTCGGTGCAAGTCCGACATACCCCCCCACCCTTCCCGTGGGGTGGGGGGTATGCGAAGGCATTCTCCTCGAAAAAAAAAAAAAAAAAAAAAAAAGGTTAGGTTAGGTTAGGTTAGGTTAGGTTAGGTTAGGTTAGGTTAGGTTAGGTTAGGTTAGGTTAGGTTAGGTTAGGTTAGGTTAGGTTAGGTTAGGTTAGGTTAGGTTAGGTTAGGTTAGGTTAGGTTAGGTTAGGTTAGGTTAGGTTAGGTTAGGTTAGGTTAGGTTAGGTTAGGTTAGGTTAGGTTAGGTTAGGTTAGGTTAGGTTAGGTTAGGTTAGGTTAGGTTAGGTTAGGTTAGGTTAGGTTAGGTTAGGTTAGGTTAGGTTAGGTTAGGTTAGGTTAGGTTAGGTTAGGTTAGGTTAGGTTAGGTTAGGTTAGGTTAGGTTAGGTTAGGTTAGGTTAGGTTAGGTTAGGTTAGGTTAGGTTAGGTTAGGTTAGGTTAGGTTAGGTTAGGTTAGGTTAGGTTAGGTTAGGTTAGGTTAGGTTAGGTTAGGTTAGGTTAGGTTAGGTTAGGTTAGGTTAGGTTAGGTTAGGTTAGGTTAGGTTAGGTTAGGTTAGGTTAGGTTAGGTTAGGTTAGGTTAGGTTAGGTTAGGTTAGGTTAGGTTAGGTTAGGTTAGGTTAGGTTAGGTTAGGTTAGGTTAGGTTAGGTTAGGTTAGGTTAGGTTAGGTTAGGTTAGGTTAGGTTAGGTTAGGTTAGGTTAGGTTAGGTTAGGTTAGGTTAGGTTAGGTTAGGTTAGGTTAGGTTAGGTTAGGTTAGGTTAGGTTAGGTTAGGTTAGGTTAGGTTAGGTTAGGTTAGGTTAGGTTAGGTTAGGTTAGGTTAGGTTAGGTTAGGTTAGGTTAGGTTAGGTTAGGTTAGGTTAGGTTAGGTTAGGTTAGGTTAGGTTAGGTTAGGTTAGGTTAGGTTAGGTTAGGTTAGGTTAGGTTAGGTTAGGTTAGGTTAGGTTAGGTTAGGTTAGGTTAGGTTAGGTTAGGTTAGGTTAGGTTAGGTTAGGTTAGGTTAGGTTAGGTTAGGTTAGGTTAGGTTAGGTTAGGTTAGGTTAGGTTAGGTTAGGTTAGGTTAGGTTAGGTTAGGTTAGGTTAGGTTAGGTTAGGTTAGGTTAGGTTAGGTTAGGTTAGGTTAGGTTAGGTTAGGTTAGGTTAGGTTAGGTTAGGTTAGGTTAGGTTAGGTTAGGTTAGGTTAGGTTAGGTTAGGTTAGGTTAGGTTAGGTTAGGTTAGGTTAGGTTAGGTTAGGTTAGGTTAGGTTAGGTTAGGTTAGGTTAGGTTAGGTTAGGTTAGGTTAGGTTAGGTTAGGTTAGGTTAGGTTAGGTTAGGTTAGGTTAGGTTAGGTTAGGTTAGGTTAGGTTAGGTTAGGTTAGGTTAGGTTAGGTTAGGTTAGGTTAGGTTAGGTTAGGTTAGGTTAGGTTAGGTTAGGTTAGGTTAGGTTAGGTTAGGTTAGGTTAGGTTAGGTTAGGTTAGGTTAGGTTAGGTTAGGTTAGGTTAGGTTAGGTTAGGTTAGGTTAGGTTAGGTTAGGTTAGGTTAGGTTAGGTTAGGTTAGGTTAGGTTAGGTTAGGTTAGGTTAGGTTAGGTTAGGTTAGGTTAGGTTAGGTTAGGTTAGGTTAGGTTAGGTTAGGTTAGGTTAGGTTAGGTTAGGTTAGGTTAGGTTAGGTTAGGTTAGGTTAGGTTAGGTTAGGTTAGGTTAGGTTAGGTTAGGTTAGGTTAGGTTAGGTTAGGTTAGGTTAGGTTAGGTTAGGTTAGGTTAGGTTAGGTTAGGTTAGGTTAGGTTAGGTTAGGTTAGGTTAGGTTAGGTTAGGTTAGGTTAGGTTAGGTTAGGTTAGGTTAGGTTAGGTTAGGTTAGGTTAGGTTAGGTTAGGTTAGGTTAGGTTAGGTTAGGTTAGGTTAGGTTAGGTTAGGTTAGGTTAGGTTAGGTTAGGTTAGGTTAGGTTAGGTTAGGTTAGGTTAGGTTAGGTTAGGTTAGGTTAGGTTAGGTTAGGTTAGGTTAGGTTAGGTTAGGTTAGGTTAGGTTAGGTTAGGTTAGGTTAGGTTAGGTTAGGTTAGGTTAGGTTAGGTTAGGTTAGGTTAGGTTAGGTTAGGTTAGGTTAGGTTAGGTTAGGTTAGGTTAGGTTAGGTTAGGTTAGGTTAGGTTAGGTTAGGTTAGGTTAGGTTAGGTTAGGTTAGGTTAGGTTAGGTTAGGTTAGGTTAGGTTAGGTTAGGTTAGGTTAGGTTAGGTTAGGTTAGGTTAGGTTAGGTTAGGTTAGGTTAGGTTAGGTTAGGTTAGGTTAGGTTAGGTTAGGTTAGGTTAGGTTAGGTTAGGTTAGGTTAGGTTAGGTTAGGTTAGGTTAGGTTAGGTTAGGTTAGGTTAGGTTAGGTTAGGTTAGGTTAGGTTAGGTTAGGTTAGGTTAGGTTAGGTTAGGTTAGGTTAGGTTAGGTTAGGTTAGGTTAGGTTAGGTTAGGTTAGGTTAGGTTAGGTTAGGTTAGGTTAGGTTAGGTTAGGTTAGGTTAGGTTAGGTTAGGTTAGGTTAGGTTAGGTTAGGTTAGGTTAGGTTAGGTTAGGTTAGGTTAGGTTAGGTTAGGTTAGGTTAGGTTAGGTTAGGTTAGGTTAGGTTAGGTTAGGTTAGGTTAGGTTAGGTTAGGTTAGGTTAGGTTAGGTTAGGTTAGGTTAGGTTAGGTTAGGTTAGGTTAGGTTAGGTTAGGTTAGGTTAGGTTAGGTTAGGTTAGGTTAGGTTAGGTTAGGTTAGGTTAGGTTAGGTTAGGTTAGGTTAGGTTAGGTTAGGTTAGGTTAGGTTAGGTTAGGTTAGGTTAGGTTAGGTTAGGTTAGGTTAGGTTAGGTTAGGTTAGGTTAGGTTAGGTTAGGTTAGGTTAGGTTAGGTTAGGTTAGGTTAGGTTAGGTTAGGTTAGGTTAGGTTAGGTTAGGTTAGGTTAGGTTAGGTTAGGTTAGGTTAGGTTAGGTTAGGTTAGGTTAGGTTAGGTTAGGTTAGGTTAGGTTAGGTTAGGTTAGGTTAGGTTAGGTTAGGTTAGGTTAGGTTAGGTTAGGTTAGGTTAGGTTAGGTTAGGTTAGGTTAGGTTAGGTTAGGTTAGGTTAGGTTAGGTTAGGTTAGGTTAGGTTAGGTTAGGTTAGGTTAGGTTAGGTTAGGTTAGGTTAGGTTAGGTTAGGTTAGGTTAGGTTAGGTTAGGTTAGGTTAGGTTAGGTTAGGTTAGGTTAGGTTAGGTTAGGTTAGGTTAGGTTAGGTTAGGTTAGGTTAGGTTAGGTTAGGTTAGGTTAGGTTAGGTTAGGTTAGGTTAGGTTAGGTTAGGTTAGGTTAGGTTAGGTTAGGTTAGGTTAGGTTAGGTTAGGTTAGGTTAGGTTAGGTTAGGTTAGG
Organism: Lobophora halterata; assembly: GCA_932526365.1. Classification (NCBI taxonomy): domain Eukaryota; kingdom Metazoa; phylum Arthropoda; class Insecta; order Lepidoptera; family Geometridae; genus Lobophora; species Lobophora halterata. The sequence continues at coordinate 5,754 of OW052023.1, read as the reverse complement.
TTAGGTTAGGTTAGGTTAGGTTAGGTTAGGTTAGGTTAGGTTAGGTTAGGTTAGGTTAGGTTAGGTTAGGTTAGGTTAGGTTAGGTTAGGTTAGGTTAGGTTAGGTTAGGTTAGGTTAGGTTAGGTTAGGTTAGGTTAGGTTAGGTTAGGTTAGGTTAGGTTAGGTTAGGTTAGGTTAGGTTAGGTTAGGTTAGGTTAGGTTAGGTTAGGTTAGGTTAGGTTAGGTTAGGTTAGGTTAGGTTAGGTTAGGTTAGGTTAGGTTAGGTTAGGTTAGGTTAGGTTAGGTTAGGTTAGGTTAGGTTAGGTTAGGTTAGGTTAGGTTAGGTTAGGTTAGGTTAGGTTAGGTTAGGTTAGGTTAGGTTAGGTTAGGTTAGGTTAGGTTAGGTTAGGTTAGGTTAGGTTAGGTTAGGTTAGGTTAGGTTAGGTTAGGTTAGGTTAGGTTAGGTTAGGTTAGGTTAGGTTAGGTTAGGTTAGGTTAGGTTAGGTTAGGTTAGGTTAGGTTAGGTTAGGTTAGGTTAGGTTAGGTTAGGTTAGGTTAGGTTAGGTTAGGTTAGGTTAGGTTAGGTTAGGTTAGGTTAGGTTAGGTTAGGTTAGGTTAGGTTAGGTTAGGTTAGGTTAGGTTAGGTTAGGTTAGGTTAGGTTAGGTTAGGTTAGGTTAGGTTAGGTTAGGTTAGGTTAGGTTAGGTTAGGTTAGGTTAGGTTAGGTTAGGTTAGGTTAGGTTAGGTTAGGTTAGGTTAGGTTAGGTTAGGTTAGGTTAGGTTAGGTTAGGTTAGGTTAGGTTAGGTTAGGTTAGGTTAGGTTAGGTTAGGTTAGGTTAGGTTAGGTTAGGTTAGGTTAGGTTAGGTTAGGTTAGGTTAGGTTAGGTTAGGTTAGGTTAGGTTAGGTTAGGTTAGGTTAGGTTAGGTTAGGTTAGGTTAGGTTAGGTTAGGTTAGGTTAGGTTAGGTTAGGTTAGGTTAGGTTAGGTTAGGTTAGGTTAGGTTAGGTTAGGTTAGGTTAGGTTAGGTTAGGTTAGGTTAGGTTAGGTTAGGTTAGGTTAGGTTAGGTTAGGTTAGGTTAGGTTAGGTTAGGTTAGGTTAGGTTAGGTTAGGTTAGGTTAGGTTAGGTTAGGTTAGGTTAGGTTAGGTTAGGTTAGGTTAGGTTAGGTTAGGTTAGGTTAGGTTAGGTTAGGTTAGGTTAGGTTAGGTTAGGTTAGGTTAGGTTAGGTTAGGTTAGGTTAGGTTAGGTTAGGTTAGGTTAGGTTAGGTTAGGTTAGGTTAGGTTAGGTTAGGTTAGGTTAGGTTAGGTTAGGTTAGGTTAGGTTAGGTTAGGTTAGGTTAGGTTAGGTTAGGTTAGGTTAGGTTAGGTTAGGTTAGGTTAGGTTAGGTTAGGTTAGGTTAGGTTAGGTTAGGTTAGGTTAGGTTAGGTTAGGTTAGGTTAGGTTAGGTTAGGTTAGGTTAGGTTAGGTTAGGTTAGGTTAGGTTAGGTTAGGTTAGGTTAGGTTAGGTTAGGTTAGGTTAGGTTAGGTTAGGTTAGGTTAGGTTAGGTTAGGTTAGGTTAGGTTAGGTTAGGTTAGGTTAGGTTAGGTTAGGTTAGGTTAGGTTAGGTTAGGTTAGGTTAGGTTAGGTTAGGTTAGGTTAGGTTAGGTTAGGTTAGGTTAGGTTAGGTTAGGTTAGGTTAGGTTAGGTTAGGTTAGGTTAGGTTAGGTTAGGTTAGGTTAGGTTAGGTTAGGTTAGGTTAGGTTAGGTTAGGTTAGGTTAGGTTAGGTTAGGTTAGGTTAGGTTAGGTTAGGTTAGGTTAGGTTAGGTTAGGTTAGGTTAGGTTAGGTTAGGTTAGGTTAGGTTAGGTTAGGTTAGGTTAGGTTAGGTTAGGTTAGGTTAGGTTAGGTTAGGTTAGGTTAGGTTAGGTTAGGTTAGGTTAGGTTAGGTTAGGTTAGGTTAGGTTAGGTTAGGTTAGGTTAGGTTAGGTTAGGTTAGGTTAGGTTAGGTTAGGTTAGGTTAGGTTAGGTTAGGTTAGGTTAGGTTAGGTTAGGTTAGGTTAGGTTAGGTTAGGTTAGGTTAGGTTAGGTTAGGTTAGGTTAGGTTAGGTTAGGTTAGGTTAGGTTAGGTTAGGTTAGGTTAGGTTAGGTTAGGTTAGGTTAGGTTAGGTTAGGTTAGGTTAGGTTAGGTTAGGTTAGGTTAGGTTAGGTTAGGTTAGGTTAGGTTAGGTTAGGTTAGGTTAGGTTAGGTTAGGTTAGGTTAGGTTAGGTTAGGTTAGGTTAGGTTAGGTTAGGTTAGGTTAGGTTAGGTTAGGTTAGGTTAGGTTAGGTTAGGTTAGGTTAGGTTAGGTTAGGTTAGGTTAGGTTAGGTTAGGTTAGGTTAGGTTAGGTTAGGTTAGGTTAGGTTAGGTTAGGTTAGGTTAGGTTAGGTTAGGTTAGGTTAGGTTAGGTTAGGTTAGGTTAGGTTAGGTTAGGTTAGGTTAGGTTAGGTTAGGTTAGGTTAGGTTAGGTTAGGTTAGGTTAGGTTAGGTTAGGTTAGGTTAGGTTAGGTTAGGTTAGGTTAGGTTAGGTTAGGTTAGGTTAGGTTAGGTTAGGTTAGGTTAGGTTAGGTTAGGTTAGGTTAGGTTAGGTTAGGTTAGGTTAGGTTAGGTTAGGTTAGGTTAGGTTAGGTTAGGTTAGGTTAGGTTAGGTTAGGTTAGGTTAGGTTAGGTTAGGTTAGGTTAGGTTAGGTTAGGTTAGGTTAGGTTAGGTTAGGTTAGGTTAGGTTAGGTTAGGTTAGGTTAGGTTAGGTTAGGTTAGGTTAGGTTAGGTTAGGTTAGGTTAGGTTAGGTTAGGTTAGGTTAGGTTAGGTTAGGTTAGGTTAGGTTAGGTTAGGTTAGGTTAGGTTAGGTTAGGTTAGGTTAGGTTAGGTTAGGTTAGGTTAGGTTAGGTTAGGTTAGGTTAGGTTAGGTTAGGTTAGGTTAGGTTAGGTTAGGTTAGGTTAGGTTAGGTTAGGTTAGGTTAGGTTAGGTTAGGTTAGGTTAGGTTAGGTTAGGTTAGGTTAGGTTAGGTTAGGTTAGGTTAGGTTAGGTTAGGTTAGGTTAGGTTAGGTTAGGTTAGGTTAGGTTAGGTTAGGTTAGGTTAGGTTAGGTTAGGTTAGGTTAGGTTAGGTTAGGTTAGGTTAGAGGTTAGGTTAGGTTAGGTTAGGTTAGGTTAGGTTAGGTTAGGTTAGGTTAGGTTAGGTTAGGTTAGGTTAGGTTAGGTTAGGTTAGGTTAGGTTAGGTTAGGTTAGGTTAGGTTAGGTTAGGTTAGGTTAGGTTAGGTTAGGTTAGGTTAGGTTAGGTTAGGTTAGGTTAGGTTAGGTTAGGTTAGGTTAGGTTAGGTTAGGTTAGGTTAGGTTAGGTTAGGTTAGGTTAGGTTAGGTTAGGTTAGGTTAGGTTAGGTTAGGTTAGGTTAGGTTAGGTTAGGTTAGGTTAGGTTAGGTTAGGTTAGGTTAGGTTAGGTTAGGTTAGGTTAGGTTAGGTTAGGTTAGGTTAGGTTAGGTTAGGTTAGGTTAGGTTAGGTTAGGTTAGGTTAGGTTAGGTTAGGTTAGGTTAGGTTAGGTTAGGTTAGGTTAGGTTAGGTTAGGTTAGGTTAGGTTAGGTTAGGTTAGGTTAGGTTAGGTTAGGTTAGGTTAGGTTAGGTTAGGTTAGGTTAGGTTAGGTTAGGTTAGGTTAGGTTAGGTTAGGTTAGGTTAGGTTAGGTTAGGTTAGGTTAGGTTAGGTTAGGTTAGGTTAGGTTAGGTTAGGTTAGGTTAGGTTAGGTTAGGTTAGGTTAGGTTAGGTTAGGTTAGGTTAGGTTAGGTTAGGTTAGGTTAGGTTAGGTTAGGTTAGGTTAGGTTAGGTTAGGTTAGGTTAGGTTAGGTTAGGTTAGGTTAGGTTAGGTTAGGTTAGGTTAGGTTAGGTTAGGTTAGGTTAGGTTAGGTTAGGTTAGGTTAGGTTAGGTTAGGTTAGGTTAGGTTAGGTTAGGTTAGGTTAGGTTAGGTTAGGTTAGGTTAGGTTAGGTTAGGTTAGGTTAGGTTAGGTTAGGTTAGGTTAGGTTAGGTTAGGTTAGGTTAGGTTAGGTTAGGTTAGGTTAGGTTAGGTTAGGTTAGGTTAGGTTAGGTTAGGTTAGGTTAGGTTAGGTTAGGTTAGGTTAGGTTAGGTTAGGTTAGGTTAGGTTAGGTTAGGTTAGGTTAGGTTAGGTTAGGTTAGGTTAGGTTAGGTTAGGTTAGGTTAGGTTAGGTTAGGTTAGGTTAGGTTAGGTTAGGTTAGGTTAGGTTAGGTTAGGTTAGGTTAGGTTAGGTTAGGTTAGGTTAGGTTAGGTTAGGTTAGGTTAGGTTAGGTTAGGTTAGGTTAGGTTAGGTTAGGTTAGGTTAGGTTAGGTTAGGTTAGGTTAGGTTAGGTTAGGTTAGGTTAGGTTAGGTTAGGTTAGGTTAGGTTAGGTTAGGTTAGGTTAGGTTAGGTTAGGTTAGGTTAGGTTAGGTTAGGTTAGGTTAGGTTAGGTTAGGTTAGGTTAGGTTAGGTTAGGTTAGGTTAGGTTAGGTTAGGTTAGGTTAGGTTAGGTTAGGTTAGGTTAGGTTAGGTTAGGTTAGGTTAGGTTAGGTTAGGTTAGGTTAGGTTAGGTTAGGTTAGGTTAGGTTAGGTTAGGTTAGGTTAGGTTAGGTTAGGTTAGGTTAGGTTAGGTTAGGTTAGGTTAGGTTAGGTTAGGTTAGGTTAGGTTAGGTTAGGTTAGGTTAGGTTAGGTTAGGTTAGGTTAGGTTAGGTTAGGTTAGGTTAGGTTAGGTTAGGTTAGGTTAGGTTAGGTTAGGTTAGGTTAGGTTAGGTTAGGTTAGGTTAGGTTAGGTTAGGTTAGGTTAGGTTAGGTTAGGTTAGGTTAGGTTAGGTTAGGTTAGGTTAGGTTAGGTTAGGTTAGGTTAGGTTAGGTTAGGTTAGGTTAGGTTAGGTTAGGTTAGGTTAGGTTAGGTTAGGTTAGGTTAGGTTAGGTTAGGTTAGGTTAGGTTAGGTTAGGTTAGGTTAGGTTAGGTTAGGTTAGGTTAGGTTAGGTTAGGTTAGGTTAGGTTAGGTTAGGTTAGGTTAGGTTAGGTTAGGTTAGGTTAGGTTAGGTTAGGTTAGGTTAGGTTAGGTTAGGTTAGGTTAGGTTAGGTTAGGTTAGGTTAGGTTAGGTTAGGTTAGGTTAGGTTAGGTTAGGTTAGGTTAGGTTAGGTTAGGTTAGGTTAGGTTAGGTTAGGTTAGGTTAGGTTAGGTTAGGTTAGGTTAGGTTAGGTTAGGTTAGGTTAGGTTAGGTTAGGTTAGGTTAGGTTAGGTTAGGTTAGGTTAGGTTAGGTTAGGTTAGGTTAGGTTAGGTTAGGTTAGGTTAGGTTAGGTTAGGTTAGGTTAGGTTAGGTTAGGTTAGGTTAGGTTAGGTTAGGTTAGGTTAGGTTAGGTTAGGTTAGGTTAGGTTAGGTTAGGTTAGGTTAGGTTAGGTTAGGTTAGGTTAGGTTAGGTTAGGTTAGGTTAGGTTAGGTTAGGTTAGGTTAGGTTAGGTTAGGTTAGGTTAGGTTAGGTTAGGTTAGGTTAGGTTAGGTTAGGTTAGGTTAGGTTAGGTTAGGTTAGGTTAGGTTAGGTTAGGTTAGGTTAGGTTAGGTTAGGTTAGGTTAGGTTAGGTTAGGTTAGGTTAGGTTAGGTTAGGTTAGGTTAGGTTAGGTTAGGTTAGGTTAGGTTAGGTTAGGTTAGGTTAGGTTAGGTTAGGTTAGGTTAGGTTAGGTTAGGTTAGGTTAGGTTAGGTTAGGTTAGGTTAGGTTAGGTTAGGTTAGGTTAGGTT
>OW052022.1:9392500-9412010 GCA_932526365.1 Lobophora halterata | reverse complement strand
AACCTAACCTAACCTAACCTAACCTAACCTAACCTAACCTAACCTAACCTAACCTAACCTAACCTAACCTAACCTAACCTAACCTAACCTAACCTAACCTAACCTAACCTAACCTAACCTAACCTAACCTAACCTAACCTAACCTAACCTAACCTAACCTAACCTAACCTAACCTAACCTAACCTAACCTAACCTAACCTAACCTAACCTAACCTAACCTAACCTAACCTAACCTAACCTAACCTAACCTAACCTAACCTAACCTAACCTAACCTAACCTAACCTAACCTAACCTAACCTAACCTAACCTAACCTAACCTAACCTAACCTAACCTAACCTAACCTAACCTAACCTAACCTAACCTAACCTAACCTAACCTAACCTAACCTAACCTAACCTAACCTAACCTAACCTAACCTAACCGAACCTAACCTAACCTAACCTAACCTAACCTAACCTAACCTAACCTAACCTAACCTAACCTAACCTAACCTAACCTAACCTAACCTAACCTAACCTAACCTAACCTAACCTAACCTAACCTAACCTAACCTAACCTAACCTAACCTAACCTAACCTAACCTAACCTAACCTAACCTAACCTAACCTAACCTAACCTAACCTAACCTAACCTAACCTAACCTAACCTAACCTAACCTAACCTAACCTAACCTAACCTAACCTAACCTAACCTAACCTAACCTAACCTAACCTAACCTAACCTAACCTAACCTAACCTAACCTAACCTAACCTAACCTAACCTAACCTAACCTAACCTAACCTAACCTAACCTAACCTAACCTAACCTAACCTAACCTAACCTAACCTAACCTAACCTAACCTAACCTAACCTAACCTAACCTAACCTAACCTAACCTAACCTAACCTAACCTAACCTAACCTAACCTAACCTAACCTAACCTAACCTAACCTAACCTAACCTAACCTAACCTAACCTAACCTAACCTAACCTAACCTAACCTAACCTAACCTAACCTAACCTAACCTAACCTAACCTAACCTAACCTAACCTAACCTAACCTAACCTAACCTAACCTAACCTAACCTAACCTAACCTAACCTAACCTAACCTAACCTAACCTAACCTAACCTAACCTAACCTAACCTAACCTAACCTAACCTAACCTAACCTAACCTAACCTAACCTAACCTAACCTAACCTAACCTAACCTAACCTAACCTAACCTAACCTAACCTAACCTAACCTAACCTAACCTAACCTAACCTAACCTAACCTAACCTAACCTAACCTAACCTAACCTAACCTAACCTAACCTAACCTAACCTAACCTAACCTAACCTAACCTAACCTAACCTAACCTAACCTAACCTAACCTAACCTAACCTAACCTAACCTAACCTAACCTAACCTAACCTAACCTAACCTAACCTAACCTAACCTAACCTAACCTAACCTAACCTAACCTAACCTAACCTAACCTAACCTAACCTAACCTAACCTAACCTAACCTAACCTAACCTAACCTAACCTAACCTAACCTAACCTAACCTAACCTAACCTAACCTAACCTAACCTAACCTAACCTAACCTAACCTAACCTAACCTAACCTAACCTAACCTAACCTAACCTAACCTAACCTAACCTAACCTAACCTAACCTAACCTAACCTAACCTAACCTAACCTAACCTAACCTAACCTAACCTAACCTAACCTAACCTAACCTAACCTAACCTAACCTAACCTAACCTAACCTAACCTAACCTAACCTAACCTAACCTAACCTAACCTAACCTAACCTAACCTAACCTAACCTAACCTAACCTAACCTAACCTAACCTAACCTAACCTAACCTAACCTAACCTAACCTAACCTAACCTAACCTAACCTAACCTAACCTAACCTAACCTAACCTAACCTAACCTAACCTAACCTAACCTAACCTAACCTAACCTAACCTAACCTAACCTAACCTAACCTAACCTAACCTAACCTAACCTAACCTAACCTAACCTAACCTAACCTAACCTAACCTAACCTAACCTAACCTAACCTAACCTAACCTAACCTAACCTAACCTAACCTAACCTAACCTAACCTAACCTAACCTAACCTAACCTAACCTAACCTAACCTAACCTAACCTAACCTAACCTAACCTAACCTAACCTAACCTAACCTAACCTAACCTAACCTAACCTAACCTAACCTAACCTAACCTAACCTAACCTAACCTAACCTAACCTAACCTAACCTAACCTAACCTAACCTAACCTAACCTAACCTAACCTAACCTAACCTAACCTAACCTAACCTAACCTAACCTAACCTAACCTAACCTAACCTAACCTAACCTAACCTAACCTAACCTAACCTAACCTAACCTAACCTAACCTAACCTAACCTAACCTAACCTAACCTAACCTAACCTAACCTAACCTAACCTAACCTAACCTAACCTAACCTAACCTAACCTAACCTAACCTAACCTAACCTAACCTAACCTAACCTAACCTAACCTAACCTAACCTAACCTAACCTAACCTAACCTAACCTAACCTAACCTAACCTAACCTAACCTAACCTAACCTAACCTAACCTAACCTAACCTAACCTAACCTAACCTAACCTAACCTAACCTAACCTAACCTAACCTAACCTAACCTAACCTAACCTAACCTAACCTAACCTAACCTAACCTAACCTAACCTAACCTAACCTAACCTAACCTAACCTAACCTAACCTAACCTAACCTAACCTAACCTAACCTAACCTAACCTAACCTAACCTAACCTAACCTAACCTAACCTAACCTAACCTAACCTAACCTAACCTAACCTAACCTAACCTAACCTAACCTAACCTAACCTAACCTAACCTAACCTAACCTAACCTAACCTAACCTAACCTAACCTAACCTAACCTAACCTAACCTAACCTAACCTAACCTAACCTAACCTAACCTAACCTAACCTAACCTAACCTAACCTAACCTAACCTAACCTAACCTAACCTAACCTAACCTAACCTAACCTAACCTAACCTAACCTAACCTAACCTAACCTAACCTAACCTAACCTAACCTAACCTAACCTAACCTAACCTAACCTAACCTAACCTAACCTAACCTAACCTAACCTAACCTAACCTAACCTAACCTAACCTAACCTAACCTAACCTAACCTAACCTAACCTAACCTAACCTAACCTAACCTAACCTAACCTAACCTAACCTAACCTAACCTAACCTAACCTAACCTAACCTAACCTAACCTAACCTAACCTAACCTAACCTAACCTAACCTAACCTAACCTAACCTAACCTAACCTAACCTAACCTAACCTAACCTAACCTAACCTAACCTAACCTAACCTAACCTAACCTAACCTAACCTAACCTAACCTAACCTAACCTAACCTAACCTAACCTAACCTAACCTAACCTAACCTAACCTAACCTAACCTAACCTAACCTAACCTAACCTAACCTAACCTAACCTAACCTAACCTAACCTAACCTAACCTAACCTAACCTAACCTAACCTAACCTAACCTAACCTAACCTAACCTAACCTAACCTAACCTAACCTAACCTAACCTAACCTAACCTAACCTAACCTAACCTAACCTAACCTAACCTAACCTAACCTAACCTAACCTAACCTAACCTAACCTAACCTAACCTAACCTAACCTAACCTAACCTAACCTAACCTAACCTAACCTAACCTAACCTAACCTAACCTAACCTAACCTAACCTAACCTAACCTAACCTAACCTAACCTAACCTAACCTAACCTAACCTAACCTAACCTAACCTAACCTAACCTAACCTAACCTAACCTAACCTAACCTAACCTAACCTAACCTAACCTAACCTAACCTAACCTAACCTAACCTAACCTAACCTAACCTAACCTAACCTAACCTAACCTAACCTAACCTAACCTAACCTAACCTAACCTAACCTAACCTAACCTAACCTAACCTAACCTAACCTAACCTAACCTAACCTAACCTAACCTAACCTAACCTAACCTAACCTAACCTAACCTAACCTAACCTAACCTAACCTAACCTAACCTAACCTAACCTAACCTAACCTAACCTAACCTAACCTAACCTAACCTAACCTAACCTAACCTAACCTAACCTAACCTAACCTAACCTAACCTAACCTAACCTAACCTAACCTAACCTAACCTAACCTAACCTAACCTAACCTAACCTAACCTAACCTAACCTAACCTAACCTAACCTAACCTAACCTAACCTAACCTAACCTAACCTAACCTAACCTAACCTAACCTAACCTAACCTAACCTAACCTAACCTAACCTAACCTAACCTAACCTAACCTAACCTAACCTAACCTAACCTAACCTAACCTAACCTAACCTAACCTAACCTAACCTAACCTAACCTAACCTAACCTAACCTAACCTAACCTAACCTAACCTAACCTAACCTAACCTAACCTAACCTAACCTAACCTAACCTAACCTAACCTAACCTAACCTAACCTAACCTAACCTAACCTAACCTAACCTAACCTAACCTAACCTAACCTAACCTAACCTAACCTAACCTAACCTAACCTAACCTAACCTAACCTAACCTAACCTAACCTAACCTAACCTAACCTAACCTAACCTAACCTAACCTAACCTAACCTAACCTAACCTAACCTAACCTAACCTAACCTAACCTAACCTAACCTAACCTAACCTAACCTAACCTAACCTAACCTAACCTAACCTAACCTAACCTAACCTAACCTAACCTAACCTAACCTAACCTAACCTAACCTAACCTAACCTAACCTAACCTAACCTAACCTAACCTAACCTAACCTAACCTAACCTAACCTAACCTAACCTAACCTAACCTAACCTAACCTAACCTAACCTAACCTAACCTAACCTAACCTAACCTAACCTAACCTAACCTAACCTAACCTAACCTAACCTAACCTAACCTAACCTAACCTAACCTAACCTAACCTAACCTAACCTAACCTAACCTAACCTAACCTAACCTAACCTAACCTAACCTAACCTAACCTAACCTAACCTAACCTAACCTAACCTAACCTAACCTAACCTAACCTAACCTAACCTAACCTAACCTAACCTAACCTAACCTAACCTAACCTAACCTAACCTAACCTAACCTAACCTAACCTAACCTAACCTAACCTAACCTAACCTAACCTAACCTAACCTAACCTAACCTAACCTAACCTAACCTAACCTAACCTAACCTAACCTAACCTAACCTAACCTAACCTAACCTAACCTAACCTAACCTAACCTAACCTAACCTAACCTAACCTAACCTAACCTAACCTAACCTAACCTAACCTAACCTAACCTAACCTAACCTAACCTAACCTAACCTAACCTAACCTAACCTAACCTAACCTAACCTAACCTAACCTAACCTAACCTAACCTAACCTAACCTAACCTAACCTAACCTAACCTAACCTAACCTAACCTAACCTAACCTAACCTAACCTAACCTAACCTAACCTAACCTAACCTAACCTAACCTAACCTAACCTAACCTAACCTAACCTAACCTAACCTAACCTAACCTAACCTAACCTAACCTAACCTAACCTAACCTAACCTAACCTAACCTAACCTAACCTAACCTAACCTAACCTAACCTAACCTAACCTAACCTAACCTAACCTAACCTAACCTAACCTAACCTAACCTAACCTAACCTAACCTAACCTAACCTAACCTAACCTAACCTAACCTAACCTAACCTAACCTAACCTAACCTAACCTAACCTAACCTAACCTAACCTAACCTAACCTAACCTAACCTAACCTAACCTAACCTAACCTAACCTAACCTAACCTAACCTAACCTAACCTAACCTAACCTAACCTAACCTAACCTAACCTAACCTAACCTAACCTAACCTAACCTAACCTAACCTAACCTAACCTAACCTAACCTAACCTAACCTAACCTAACCTAACCTAACCTAACCTAACCTAACCTAACCTAACCTAACCTAACCTAACCTAACCTAACCTAACCTAACCTAACCTAACCTAACCTAACCTAACCTAACCTAACCTAACCTAACCTAACCTAACCTAACCTAACCTAACCTAACCTAACCTAACCTAACCTAACCTAACCTAACCTAACCTAACCTAACCTAACCTAACCTAACCTAACCTAACCTAACCTAACCTAACCTAACCTAACCTAACCTAACCTAACCTAACCTAACCTAACCTAACCTAACCTAACCTAACCTAACCTAACCTAACCTAACCTAACCTAACCTAACCTAACCTAACCTAACCTAACCTAACCTAACCTAACCTAACCTAACCTAACCTAACCTAACCTAACCTAACCTAACCTAACCTAACCTAACCTAACCTAACCTAACCTAACCTAACCTAACCTAACCTAACCTAACCTAACCTAACCTAACCTAACCTAACCTAACCTAACCTAACCTAACCTAACCTAACCTAACCTAACCTAACCTAACCTAACCTAACCTAACCTAACCTAACCTAACCTAACCTAACCTAACCTAACCTAACCTAACCTAACCTAACCTAACCTAACCTAACCTAACCTAACCTAACCTAACCTAACCTAACCTAACCTAACCTAACCTAACCTAACCTAACCTAACCTAACCTAACCTAACCTAACCTAACCTAACCTAACCTAACCTAACCTAACCTAACCTAACCTAACCTAACCTAACCTAACCTAACCTAACCTAACCTAACCTAACCTAACCTAACCTAACCTAACCTAACCTAACCTAACCTAACCTAACCTAACCTAACCTAACCTAACCTAACCTAACCTAACCTAACCTAACCTAACCTAACCTAACCTAACCTAACCTAACCTAACCTAACCTAACCTAACCTAACCTAACCTAACCTAACCTAACCTAACCTAACCTAACCTAACCTAACCTAACCTAACCTAACCTAACCTAACCTAACCTAACCTAACCTAACCTAACCTAACCTAACCTAACCTAACCTAACCTAACCTAACCTAACCTAACCTAACCTAACCTAACCTAACCTAACCTAACCTAACCTAACCTAACCTAACCTAACCTAACCTAACCTAACCTAACCTAACCTAACCTAACCTAACCTAACCTAACCTAACCTAACCTAACCTAACCTAACCTAACCTAACCTAACCTAACCTAACCTAACCTAACCTAACCTAACCTAACCTAACCTAACCTAACCTAACCTAACCTAACCTAACCTAACCTAACCTAACCTAACCTAACCTAACCTAACCTAACCTAACCTAACCTAACCTAACCTAACCTAACCTAACCTAACCTAACCTAACCTAACCTAACCTAACCTAACCTAACCTAACCTAACCTAACCTAACCTAACCTAACCTAACCTAACCTAACCTAACCTAACCTAACCTAACCTAACCTAACCTAACCTAACCTAACCTAACCTAACCTAACCTAACCTAACCTAACCTAACCTAACCTAACCTAACCTAACCTAACCTAACCTAACCTAACCTAACCTAACCTAACCTAACCTAACCTAACCTAACCTAACCTAACCTAACCTAACCTAACCTAACCTAACCTAACCTAACCTAACCTAACCTAACCTAACCTAACCTAACCTAACCTAACCTAACCTAACCTAACCTAACCTAACCTAACCTAACCTAACCTAACCTAACCTAACCTAACCTAACCTAACCTAACCTAACCTAACCTAACCTAACCTAACCTAACCTAACCTAACCTAACCTAACCTAACCTAACCTAACCTAACCTAACCTAACCTAACCTAACCTAACCTAACCTAACCTAACCTAACCTAACCTAACCTAACCTAACCTAACCTAACCTAACCTAACCTAACCTAACCTAACCTAACCTAACCTAACCTAACCTAACCTAACCTAACCTAACCTAACCTAACCTAACCTAACCTAACCTAACCTAACCTAACCTAACCTAACCTAACCTAACCTAACCTAACCTAACCTAACCTAACCTAACCTAACCTAACCTAACCTAACCTAACCTAACCTAACCTAACCTAACCTAACCTAACCTAACCTAACCTAACCTAACCTAACCTAACCTAACCTAACCTAACCTAACCTAACCTAACCTAACCTAACCTAACCTAACCTAACCTAACCTAACCTAACCTAACCTAACCTAACCTAACCTAACCTAACCTAACCTAACCTAACCTAACCTAACCTAACCTAACCTAACCTAACCTAACCTAACCTAACCTAACCTAACCTAACCTAACCTAACCTAACCTAACCTAACCTAACCTAACCTAACCTAACCTAACCTAACCTAACCTAACCTAACCTAACCTAACCTAACCTAACCTAACCTAACCTAACCTAACCTAACCTAACCTAACCTAACCTAACCTAACCTAACCTAACCTAACCTAACCTAACCTAACCTAACCTAACCTAACCTAACCTAACCTAACCTAACCTAACCTAACCTAACCTAACCTAACCTAACCTAACCTAACCTAACCTAACCTAACCTAACCTAACCTAACCTAACCTAACCTAACCTAACCTAACCTAACCTAACCTAACCTAACCTAACCTAACCTAACCTAACCTAACCTAACCTAACCTAACCTAACCTAACCTAACCTAACCTAACCTAACCTAACCTAACCTAACCTAACCTAACCTAACCTAACCTAACCTAACCTAACCTAACCTAACCTAACCTAACCTAACCTAACCTAACCTAACCTAACCTAACCTAACCTAACCTAACCTAACCTAACCTAACCTAACCTAACCTAACCTAACCTAACCTAACCTAACCTAACCTAACCTAACCTAACCTAACCTAACCTAACCTAACCTAACCTAACCTAACCTAACCTAACCTAACCTAACCTAACCTAACCTAACCTAACCTAACCTAACCTAACCTAACCTAACCTAACCTAACCTAACCTAACCTAACCTAACCTAACCTAACCTAACCTAACCTAACCTAACCTAACCTAACCTAACCTAACCTAACCTAACCTAACCTAACCTAACCTAACCTAACCTAACCTAACCTAACCTAACCTAACCTAACCTAACCTAACCTAACCTAACCTAACCTAACCTAACCTAACCTAACCTAACCTAACCTAACCTAACCTAACCTAACCTAACCTAACCTAACCTAACCTAACCTAACCTAACCTAACCTAACCTAACCTAACCTAACCTAACCTAACCTAACCTAACCTAACCTAACCTAACCTAACCTAACCTAACCTAACCTAACCTAACCTAACCTAACCTAACCTAACCTAACCTAACCTAACCTAACCTAACCTAACCTAACCTAACCTAACCTAACCTAACCTAACCTAACCTAACCTAACCTAACCTAACCTAACCTAACCTAACCTAACCTAACCTAACCTAACCTAACCTAACCTAACCTAACCTAACCTAACCTAACCTAACCTAACCTAACCTAACCTAACCTAACCTAACCTAACCTAACCTAACCTAACCTAACCTAACCTAACCTAACCTAACCTAACCTAACCTAACCTAACCTAACCTAACCTAACCTAACCTAACCTAACCTAACCTAACCTAACCTAACCTAACCTAACCTAACCTAACCTAACCTAACCTAACCTAACCTAACCTAACCTAACCTAACCTAACCTAACCTAACCTAACCTAACCTAACCTAACCTAACCTAACCTAACCTAACCTAACCTAACCTAACCTAACCTAACCTAACCTAACCTAACCTAACCTAACCTAACCTAACCTAACCTAACCTAACCTAACCTAACCTAACCTAACCTAACCTAACCTAACCTAACCTAACCTAACCTAACCTAACCTAACCTAACCTAACCTAACCTAACCTAACCTAACCTAACCTAACCTAACCTAACCTAACCTAACCTAACCTAACCTAACCTAACCTAACCTAACCTAACCTAACCTAACCTAACCTAACCTAACCTAACCTAACCTAACCTAACCTAACCTAACCTAACCTAACCTAACCTAACCTAACCTAACCTAACCTAACCTAACCTAACCTAACCTAACCTAACCTAACCTAACCTAACCTAACCTAACCTAACCTAACCTAACCTAACCTAACCTAACCTAACCTAACCTAACCTAACCTAACCTAACCTAACCTAACCTAACCTAACCTAACCTAACCTAACCTAACCTAACCTAACCTAACCTAACCTAACCTAACCTAACCTAACCTAACCTAACCTAACCTAACCTAACCTAACCTAACCTAACCTAACCTAACCTAACCTAACCTAACCTAACCTAACCTAACCTAACCTAACCTAACCTAACCTAACCTAACCTAACCTAACCTAACCTAACCTAACCTAACCTAACCTAACCTAACCTAACCTAACCTAACCTAACCTAACCTAACCTAACCTAACCTAACCTAACCTAACCTAACCTAACCTAACCTAACCTAACCTAACCTAACCTAACCTAACCTAACCTAACCTAACCTAACCTAACCTAACCTAACCTAACCTAACCTAACCTAACCTAACCTAACCTAACCTAACCTAACCTAACCTAACCTAACCTAACCTAACCTAACCTAACCTAACCTAACCTAACCTAACCTAACCTAACCTAACCTAACCTAACCTAACCTAACCTAACCTAACCTAACCTAACCTAACCTAACCTAACCTAACCTAACCTAACCTAACCTAACCTAACCTAACCTAACCTAACCTAACCTAACCTAACCTAACCTAACCTAACCTAACCTAACCTAACCTAACCTAACCTAACCTAACCTAACCTAACCTAACCTAACCTAACCTAACCTAACCTAACCTAACCTAACCTAACCTAACCTAACCTAACCTAACCTAACCTAACCTAACCTAACCTAACCTAACCTAACCTAACCTAACCTAACCTAACCTAACCTAACCTAACCTAACCTAACCTAACCTAACCTAACCTAACCTAACCTAACCTAACCTAACCTAACCTAACCTAACCTAACCTAACCTAACCTAACCTAACCTAACCTAACCTAACCTAACCTAACCTAACCTAACCTAACCTAACCTAACCTAACCTAACCTAACCTAACCTAACCTAACCTAACCTAACCTAACCTAACCTAACCTAACCTAACCTAACCTAACCTAACCTAACCTAACCTAACCTAACCTAACCTAACCTAACCTAACCTAACCTAACCTAACCTAACCTAACCTAACCTAACCTAACCTAACCTAACCTAACCTAACCTAACCTAACCTAACCTAACCTAACCTAACCTAACCTAACCTAACCTAACCTAACCTAACCTAACCTAACCTAACCTAACCTAACCTAACCTAACCTAACCTAACCTAACCTAACCTAACCTAACCTAACCTAACCTAACCTAACCTAACCTAACCTAACCTAACCTAACCTAACCTAACCTAACCTAACCTAACCTAACCTAACCTAACCTAACCTAACCTAACCTAACCTAACCTAACCTAACCTAACCTAACCTAACCTAACCTAACCTAACCTAACCTAACCTAACCTAACCTAACCTAACCTAACCTAACCTAACCTAACCTAACCTAACCTAACCTAACCTAACCTAACCTAACCTAACCTAACCTAACCTAACCTAACCTAACCTAACCTAACCTAACCTAACCTAACCTAACCTAACCTAACCTAACCTAACCTAACCTAACCTAACCTAACCTAACCTAACCTAACCTAACCTAACCTAACCTAACCTAACCTAACCTAACCTAACCTAACCTAACCTAACCTAACCTAACCTAACCTAACCTAACCTAACCTAACCTAACCTAACCTAACCTAACCTAACCTAACCTAACCTAACCTAACCTAACCTAACCTAACCTAACCTAACCTAACCTAACCTAACCTAACCTAACCTAACCTAACCTAACCTAACCTAACCTAACCTAACCTAACCTAACCTAACCTAACCTAACCTAACCTAACCTAACCTAACCTAACCTAACCTAACCTAACCTAACCTAACCTAACCTAACCTAACCTAACCTAACCTAACCTAACCTAACCTAACCTAACCTAACCTAACCTAACCTAACCTAACCTAACCTAACCTAACCTAACCTAACCTAACCTAACCTAACCTAACCTAACCTAACCTAACCTAACCTAACCTAACCTAACCTAACCTAACCTAACCTAACCTAACCTAACCTAACCTAACCTAACCTAACCTAACCTAACCTAACCTAACCTAACCTAACCTAACCTAACCTAACCTAACCTAACCTAACCTAACCTAACCTAACCTAACCTAACCTAACCTAACCTAACCTAACCTAACCTAACCTAACCTAACCTAACCTAACCTAACCTAACCTAACCTAACCTAACCTAACCTAACCTAACCTAACCTAACCTAACCTAACCTAACCTAACCTAACCTAACCTAACCTAACCTAACCTAACCTAACCTAACCTAACCTAACCTAACCTAACCTAACCTAACCTAACCTAACCTAACCTAACCTAACCTAACCTAACCTAACCTAACCTAACCTAACCTAACCTAACCTAACCTAACCTAACCTAACCTAACCTAACCTAACCTAACCTAACCTAACCTAACCTAACCTAACCTAACCTAACCTAACCTAACCTAACCTAACCTAACCTAACCTAACCTAACCTAACCTAACCTAACCTAACCTAACCTAACCTAACCTAACCTAACCTAACCTAACCTAACCTAACCTAACCTAACCTAACCTAACCTAACCTAACCTAACCTAACCTAACCTAACCTAACCTAACCTAACCTAACCTAACCTAACCTAACCTAACCTAACCTAACCTAACCTAACCTAACCTAACCTAACCTAACCTAACCTAACCTAACCTAACCTAACCTAACCTAACCTAACCTAACCTAACCTAACCTAACCTAACCTAACCTAACCTAACCTAACCTAACCTAACCTAACCTAACCTAACCTAACCTAACCTAACCTAACCTAACCTAACCTAACCTAACCTAACCTAACCTAACCTAACCTAACCTAACCTAACCTAACCTAACCTAACCTAACCTAACCTAACCTAACCTAACCTAACCTAACCTAACCTAACCTAACCTAACCTAACCTAACCTAACCTAACCTAACCTAACCTAACCTAACCTAACCTAACCTAACCTAACCTAACCTAACCTAACCTAACCTAACCTAACCTAACCTAACCTAACCTAACCTAACCTAACCTAACCTAACCTAACCTAACCTAACCTAACCTAACCTAACCTAACCTAACCTAACCTAACCTAACCTAACCTAACCTAACCTAACCTAACCTAACCTAACCTAACCTAACCTAACCTAACCTAACCTAACCTAACCTAACCTAACCTAACCTAACCTAACCTAACCTAACCTAACCTAACCTAACCTAACCTAACCTAACCTAACCTAACCTAACCTAACCTAACCTAACCTAACCTAACCTAACCTAACCTAACCTAACCTAACCTAACCTAACCTAACCTAACCTAACCTAACCTAACCTAACCTAACCTAACCTAACCTAACCTAACCTAACCTAACCTAACCTAACCTAACCTAACCTAACCTAACCTAACCTAACCTAACCTAACCTAACCTAACCTAACCTAACCTAACCTAACCTAACCTAACCTAACCTAACCTAACCTAACCTAACCTAACCTAACCTAACCTAACCTAACCTAACCTAACCTAACCTAACCTAACCTAACCTAACCTAACCTAACCTAACCTAACCTAACCTAACCTAACCTAACCTAACCTAACCTAACCTAACCTAACCTAACCTAACCTAACCTAACCTAACCTAACCTAACCTAACCTAACCTAACCTAACCTAACCTAACCTAACCTAACCTAACCTAACCTAACCTAACCTAACCTAACCTAACCTAACCTAACCTAACCTAACCTAACCTAACCTAACCTAACCTAACCTAACCTAACCTAACCTAACCTAACCTAACCTAACCTAACCTAACCTAACCTAACCTAACCTAACCTAACCTAACCTAACCTAACCTAACCTAACCTAACCTAACCTAACCTAACCTAACCTAACCTAACCTAACCTAACCTAACCTAACCTAACCTAACCTAACCTAACCTAACCTAACCTAACCTAACCTAACCTAACCTAACCTAACCTAACCTAACCTAACCTAACCTAACCTAACCTAACCTAACCTAACCTAACCTAACCTAACCTAACCTAACCTAACCTAACCTAACCTAACCTAACCTAACCTAACCTAACCTAACCTAACCTAACCTAACCTAACCTAACCTAACCTAACCTAACCTAACCTAACCTAACCTAACCTAACCTAACCTAACCTAACCTAACCTAACCTAACCTAACCTAACCTAACCTAACCTAACCTAACCTAACCTAACCTAACCTAACCTAACCTAACCTAACCTAACCTAACCTAACCTAACCTAACCTAACCTAACCTAACCTAACCTAACCTAACCTAACCTAACCTAACCTAACCTAACCTAACCTAACCTAACCTAACCTAACCTAACCTAACCTAACCTAACCTAACCTAACCTAACCTAACCTAACCTAACCTAACCTAACCCCAGTAACAGTCTGAATTCGACACATACAACATCGGCTCCGCGTAAATAAATATTTTAAAAATTATTTATTTGAGCCTCGCGTGAATAAACAGTGTCACAAGTGAAATAAGTGTCTGACTCACCAGGATTATCGTTGGCAACAACATCCATCGAGTGGTTTGGCTGCAGGAAGCCTTGGACTTTGGACCTTAATAACATCAAGGAGGTTAGTGTTTTCACTTCTACGGTTATATCATTCGTAAGGCGCTTTCAAGATCTATTCAAGAAAGTTTAAATCATTGAAATCGAGCCAAGAACAACGGAGATATAAGGTACTGAAAATAGTGAAATAACCTCTCACATCGCATGGTCGTTACACGTGTGACCCACATCACAACCAGCCGTGACGTCTGTGCACCGTCGTGAAGACTCCAAAGCCGGCTCCAAGACTTCGCACCAGCTAGAAGATCAGCTCACCAGGTAAACCTCGAGGTATCTCCCGAACCGTTGGTCCTAGAACAACCGCGTTTGGACTCCTCTGAACCGGGAAACCAGGACCAACTGCTCCCTCCTACCCCCTACCCCCAACCCCCTACCCCCCAACCCCCCAACCCCCTCTCCCAACTCCAACCTCCAACATCAACCCTTAACTCATAACCCCCACTCTCAACCCCTAACCCTCAACCCCTTCCACCAACCCCCAACCCCAAACCCTCAACCCTCAACCCCCAACCCCTTACCCAAACCCCCGTTTCCCAACTAAAACTCCCAACCCGTTATCCCTTATCCCCAACCCCCAACCTCCAACCCCCAACCCCCGACCCCCAACCCCCAACCCCCGACCCCCAACCCACAACCCTCAACCCCCAACCCCCAACCCCCAAACCCTCAACCCCAAACACCAACCCTTAACCCCTTACCCAACCCCTTATCCCCAACCCTCAACCCCAACACCCCCCCCCCCCCCCCCTCCCCTCTCCACCCCTCCAACCCTCAACCCTCAAAAATCTGATAGGGAGACGGAGTAGAACATTCTTGTTCCAAGTGCTCATCATCTCTTCCTACCCTACCCCACACCCCCTCGAGGTTACCAACCCCCTCTCGTCATAACTCAACAACCAGACGTGATAGACCCAGCAAGTTTGGTATTGTTGGAATCAGGAAAAGAAGCCCTACAATCTGGCTCCAACGAAATCCGGATATTCCAACATCTGACACAATCCACTGGAAACATCACACAGAGCTTCTACCATCCCGAGGCCCTGACGCGATCTAGAAGACTTTACTCAGTAAGGAACCGCAGAACATCAGCGAAAACTAGTCTTAAGTAGTTATAAGTATATTATAAGAAAACTAACAATTTAAACATAAGTTACTAACAATTAATTATTAATTAATTATTAATTAATTAATTAAATTAGATTAAGAAATACAAATCAAAACCAAAAATATGTCAACAATAAATAAGAAGTCACTAACTCCCACTGGATCCGCTGTTAGGACAGAGATGCCCCCCCCTTTGGGGGGGGCTGTAATTCCCACCAAAAAGCGATCGCTGCGTGAGAAAGTGCTCACTAAAGAATCCGCGGCTAGCTCAATCAAGTCGCTGGCGCTGTCATCAAAGCCAGTAAGGGTACCCAATGCTAACAAAGCATCATCAGAGGGGGCAATAGCAGCTTCAAGCCCAATGGTGCCTCCGAGGAGGAAACGCAAGACTGTGGAGGAAGCTCAACCTCCTCAGGAGTCAAGCGACCAGTCAGCAAGATCCTCCTCGGTGCCTCAACCCGACTCGGAGACGGATTCAGTCACCCAAAGAATAGTTAACTGGGAGCAATGTGGAATATCCCCGCCTAAAGAAATGGCCTCGGATGACGAGTCAATATCATCAATCCTTGACTTGACCCTCCTCAACACGTCCAAAGTGCGCCGAAGTATGCTTGTTGAAGAGTCAACCAAGCGTACGGGCGTTGAAATGGACAAGTGTACAAAGGTGGCCAATGAAACGTTACAAAAAGGAAAAGACGCGCTGGAGGCTGCAGGGAACATGAAGAGGGAGTGCAAGATCATCGCACTGGACAGCCTGCAGACTCTCTACGAAATAGTCCTATCCCTCTCTGACTCGAGATCCAGACACATCAGCAGTCTGGAAAGAGAGCGCGCGAGACACGCAACAGAACTCATCCGAGTGGAAAGAGCCCACACAAAACAAATTGCTGACACAATTAAAAAACTAACCACAGAAATAACACTAACAAGAAAAGACATAGGCACGTCCCTGAAGGAAACGAAGGCAATTCGCGACTGGCAGGGATACGAGACCCAGGAGCCCCACAGGCTTATAAAAGAAACCTCTGAAGCCACCCAGGAAATCGAAAAGCGTCTTAAATCTCTCGCAGATAGCTTGTCCACACTGGAAAAGGGCACCGACATGGAACCCCTGAGGCAGGACCACTCGAACCTCAAGAATGGAGTCGATATCCTCCAAAACCAAATGGACGAGCTCCGCAGAGATATCCGCAGGGAACAGGATAAGACGCAAGAGATCCTGGAAACCAATATAAAAACATTGGCTCACCTGGACTCGGAAACACCCCGCCAGCCGCAAGATCCAACAGGAGAAGTCAGACAGGAGATCACAGAAATTCGTGACATGGTCAAAACGATGACCATAGAAAAAGCGCCGCAACCCATCCCGCAGCCCCTTCATATAAACATCGAAGACCATCTTCAACCTATCACCGAAAGGCTAGAGGCCGTATCATCGGAGCTTCGAACTCTTCGGCAGGAAAAGATGAGTGCACCACCGTCTGCTCTCAGTCTCGATGTGGAGCTTGCAAGAGCGGGAGAAGGAAACAGTGCGAAGGGGAAACCCACCTACGCCAAAGTCGCTGCTAGACCACCACTACCACAGAGGCCAAATCACACCCTGATAGTCTCATCGGACAATCCCCAAAACACCGGGGACAACCTGATAGACCGGATCAGTCAAGTCCTGGACACAAAAACCACCGGGGCCAAGATCGACAGGGTGCGAAAGGCCAAGAACAGCAAGGTGATCCTCAGCTGCAGCTCAAAGGAGGATCTAAACCTGGTACAGAGCCGAGTGCGGCTCGACAAAGGTCTAAAGGCGGAAGTAGCAAAGGCGGGAAACCCACTACTAATCGTGCGAGACGTGATCTCCAAACACACTGACGCAGAATTAGTTGAAAATCTCCTAGCCCAAAACAAAAGACACCTTGTGGATGTTGACCTAAAAGAATGCACAATAAAGGTAAGATACAGGAAAAAAGCACGCAACTCTCTAGAATGCCACCCGGTTCTGGAAGTCTCCCCCGCCATTCATAAACGCTTCATCGAGGCAGGCAAGATCCACGTGGGTATCCAATACAAGCCTGTGCTGGATCACTCACCGCTGGTACAGTGCACCAAATGCCTCGGCTTTGGCCACACAAAAGCGGTCTGCCGGGAGAGGGACGAACTCTGCAGTCACTGCGGTAGGTCCCACTCCTGGGAGAAATGCAAGGGGAGGCAAGAGGGGAATCCCCCAAAGTGTAAGAATTGCTCGACCGCGCACGGACCAGGCTCCGACCTGGCACACAACGCCTTCAGCTTTGAGTGTCCAGAGAAACAAAAATGGGATGCCATAGCGCGGTCCCGCATTTCTTACTGCTAAGGGCTCCTCTCAAAACCATAGCTCGGTCCCTCGAAAGGTGGGCGGAACAGGTTTGCGGTTCATCCAAGCAAACCTGCAACGCTCAAAGGTAGCCACAGCGGAGTTACTCCAGGTCGCAACGGATAAAGGTATCACGATCGCCTTAGTACAGGAACCCTACGTGGGTAGAAACGGCATCCTGAAACAACACCCAGGAACACGAGTCATCCAATGCACCATAAACAGGCAAACACCAGTAAAGGCAGCAATAATCGTTTTCGGTGACCAGCTTGAGGTGATTCACGACCCTCAACTGGTGACCGAAACCGAAGCGGCCGTACTGGTAGTAGGTGGAGGTCTGAAACTAGGAGTAATTTCAGTCTACTTTGACGGGGACCAAGATATAGAACCTTATCTAGAGAGAACAAAGAACTGCTGTGAAAAATTAAAAACGCAAAACCTTGTAGTCGCTGGAGACGTCAATGCCTGGAGCCACTGGTGGGGCAGCATCTCGGAGGACGACAGGGGAGCAAAATACAACGCATTCCTTAACGCAACCGGACTACAGATTCTCAACGTCGGGGACACGCCAACATTCGAAGTCTACAGAGGAGGCAGAGCCTGCACAAGCATAGTAGATGTTTCCGCTTGCAGTATGCCTCTTCTAGGAAAGATCGAAGGCTGGCGAGTCTGCAGAAGTCTAGTAACATCAGACCACAACGCCATCACCTTCATACTGCGCCTAGGAAAAGCCCTAGAGCCTATAAGGCCAATCACAACGCGCAGGTACAACACGAAGAAGGCCAAGTGGACAGACTTTGCAGCACTGCTCAAAACAACCTTAGCAGAAAGAGACGTCACTCAATCCTCCATCAATGAATGTGACACCCCGGAGAATCTCGAGAACAAAATAACAGCATACACAGAAGCCATCCACGAAGCCTGCAAACAAACCATCCCACTAGCAGGAACAAGAAAAGGGGACCCAAAACCCCCGTGGTGGTCTAATAAGCTAGAAATGCTAAAAAGAGATGTTCTCAGAAAAAAGAGAAGAATAAGGAACGCAGCTCCCTGTCGGAAAAAACTCGTCATAGATGACTACCAAAAAGCCAAACAGGAATATGCCGAGATAGCCGATAAAGCACAAACGGAAAGCTGGAAGGAGTTCTGTACG